>CAJVPJ010000001.1:0-146025 GCA_910592205.1 Paraglomus occultum
GCTATATCCCATTCTGGACAGCAACTGATTGAACCATCTTGAATGCTTGCGTGCAGCCAGTCTTTGTACGAATTGTTAGCTATTTGAGACATTGTTAAAGACGCAAAGTAAATAAGTGCAGGACAGTCGACTGATGTTCAATGTAACCTTGTGTAACTCGAATGACTAGGTTCATCTTGTATTACTTACGAACTATATCCGCCAAAAAACTTCGTTAAAGCGAATTATTCGTTAAAGCGGACTACTATCTTTATATATATGAATGAATCGGTTCCATAAAAAAGCTTCGTTATAGGTCATCTTCGTTAAAACAGACCTTCGTTAAAGCGGACTTTACTGTGTATTATTTAAAGATTAAATATCCCAACCGGCGTGCCCCTCTGCAACATAATAATGTTATATCATGGTGTAATCAATATATTTTCACATTACTTTTAGTGCCGTAATATTTTTACCGACTGTTGCAAGCTTCTTGTTACTTTGTCTTTTTTGACTATTTATTCATCATATATACGTAGTCATTAGTTTCATATTTATATATTTTGTATAGAGATAGTAATAAGCCTATATATAACATTTTATAATTATAATGTCAAATAAAAGTTGCGTAATATATATTAATTAAAAAAAATGTGATTCAAAGTCTCAAAGTAGAATTCGGTAACTTTCAGCAAACTAGCCTCTCATTTACAATATATAATAAATGTTCACTTTGCCTGCTTTGTGCCTCATTTATAAGTAATCATTGCTGGAGGCTGCAGGAAAGGTTGGGATAACTTGACACTGGAACTTGATGTTTATGGACTTGATGTTGCTGGGCTATACGTCCACTTTAAGAAGCTCTGACTTCTGTCAGTGTTCGGATCGGACTTGGTGTCCGCATGCAATCTCCATATGGAATGCGTGAAGGTTTGCCACACTCATGTATTCCAATTAATACTGAATACAACACACAGGAAGGACTACATCGACATTGGAGTAGAATCCAATAAAGAAACCGTGAAATTAATTGTCGTCATGCTTGGTAAATGCACATACAGGCTCGTCGGAGTACATACTCAATATTACTATGTGTGTGATTGCTGCAAAACATTGTTAAACCGTTATAAATTTAAGTGATTGAGTGTTAGTTTATTTAACGAAGAACGAGATGTTGCATATATTGACAAATGCAAAAATAAACATTTGCACTGAGCATACAAAGCATTTTCCTATAAAACGCAAAAGACTATACTACCAAATAGAGTATGTACAATCCATTTATTACGTTAATACAGCGGGCAAGGGTCGAGTAAGCATCTGCCTAACCTTCGATGGTCCGTCTGTGCTCGACAGTACGTATTTCACCAGTATGAGCTGGCTACTACATTTATTCACTAACAATAACTGTATTAAAAGTGCCAAGTTCGCATTACGAAACTTAAATTGTTCTAACAGTGTATTGAATCTGATGCTCTTCATATTAGCAATTTGTCTTAGTGATACGGTAGCAGCCAAGTAGTCAGCGAGCGTCATTTCACGTCTACGAGAGTTGTCTAAATCCAAAGTTGCTTTATTCCTCCATTACTCCGAAAACGCATTAGCTTATGCATGTTCTTCATTAAATGAATTTGTATTCCTGTAGACGAACAATATGTTCGAACAATAAATTATAACCTTGCTTGATTTGTATGCTTACTGCGTCCAAATGCACAGGGGCTTAACTATTTGACAATAACATCGATTATAAGCAGCAGAAAAGTTTTCATTTGCCGTGAAAACTTGCTATGCCAGATTGAAGTTGGACCAGAATAGAAACATGGAATCTTCCCCAACATTCCAACGTTTGTCTCTCCCATTCCGTTACTGGCTGATTAGACCCCTCAAAGTGGTAATGATTACATAACAAAACTATAGTTTGGGGTGCTTATTTGCAAATCATGATGTCCGTGACTACATCGAATAAAGTGATAAACCTGTTTTAGCACATACAGTGGATTAAAATTCTCCCACGCCAACTTGGAATTCGGTTATATAGCCATGACAGTAACACTCATTCACACTCAAAAAATCCCATTTCATCAAATATATTTTTGTAAAGAAAAAAAATGGATTTGAATCATTGGAAATCTAAACTAGTAGGGAAAGTTTTCCTGGACGACAACGCTGTTAAGCCCGACCATGTCTCTGACACTGAGGTAAAAGAAGGATAAATCTTTGGTATGGTTATTATTTATATCAAACAAGCATGAGCTAACACTTGTTTGTCGTAGTGTGTACGAAAGCGTGACTTGCCTGAGAAACACAGGGTAGTGCGTGAAGGTTATATGTATACTGCAGACTTTGACGAAAACAGGTGTGTGTTGTCATTTCATGGAATAGATGACATGGTGTAAATAATAACTGGAAATCATTCTCCAATATGCAGATTGCAAGTTCATGTAGATAACAATAATACTATCCATAAAGTGACTGCTGGTTAAGACTATGTTGATATTGCTTTATGTTCATCGGATGAAAATAAAAGCTTTGTATTAGTATGGCTTGTCGATTCTACTTGATATGCTACTGTGATTGGTGGTTTGTCGGTCACATTTATTTTAGTCTCTCGTGCATAACTTAACCCCCCAACACTTGATCGAATACTGCCTTTCTTAAATAGTTTGACGCTTTTTGCCATGAGTCAAGGTATAACTGTTGCCTCTTTGAGCCTTCTTGTATCGCTGAACGTTACCATTGTTGTATAATATGATGGCTCTAGTTAGCAGTCAGGATCAGTTTGATAAACAAAAGCCGCCTGCTGATGTAAACGCGGACGAGCCAATTGTTTCGTCTAGATTGTCAATGCTACAAACATCAATAGCTGGTGCGGTTGCCGGCATGGCTTCCAGGTATATATAGAATATATGCTGCAGTGTGGTTATGGAACCTTGCTGACTCTGTTTCTCGATCTTCCCAATGGGCGAACTGAATGCTAATTAAGATTTACAGTAGCCCCACTTGATGTCATAAAGATTAGACTACAGGTTGCGTAATACTTATACTTGTAGCTACGACAAGAACGAATATCATGATTAAACATAAACTAGTCAGCGACCTGCTAATAATAGACTGTGTGTTTTTTTTGTTGTAATCATTAATACAGCTGCAAGCAGTCCGAAATGGACCGAAGTATCGTGGCATGTTTCATGGACTGAAATTAATTGTTAAAGAAGAAGGGATACTAGTAAGTTTCAGCTTAGTCACTCTATAACAAATCCAATGTATTTTCAATTATGTGATCGTTTTCCAATCGATATTGCAGGCGTTATGGAAAGGCAATCTCTCGGCCGAATGTCTCTACCTTTCATATGGTGCAGTCCAATTTTTGAGCTATCGACAAGTAGATGCATTACTCAAACGAATGAACGCATCTGTGCCAATATCGAACATGTTAATACCTTTTATTAGTGGTGCCTTGTGTGGATGTATTGCCACCGTCACGACATATCCATTCGACTTGCTCCGAACCAGATTTGCTGCCCAGGGGAATAAGAAGATCTATAACAGTCTATCACAGGCAATAAGGCAAATTTATCGACACGAAGGCATCAGGGGATTTTTCCAAGGAGTAAAGCCAGCAGCGATTCAAATCATGCCATACATGGGTATCAATTTCGGATGTTATGACATAATCAAGAGAGAGTTACAGGTATAATGGGAAACCGTAAATCAGCCGCACCATCCTTGTATATAAGTTATTCATATTACAACTTTCTAAATCAAAAAACCAGACATCCAATCAACCAAACGCAATGGGATCTATGATAGATCTAACTAGTGGTGCTCTATCAGGAGTATTCTCCAAGACGGCTGTGTTTCCACTCGACGTTGTACGGAAGCGAATGCAGATACAAGGGCCTAATAGGACGTATTACGTCGTCTATAATGTTCCCGTATATTCAACGTCCGTTCTGACGTGCATGAAGGAAATAATACGTAGAGAAGGTCTGTTAGGACTGTATAAAGGACTAACACCTGCTGTTGTTAAGGCCGCTTGCGCCAGTTCTGTTACTTTCTTCATGTATGGACAAACCAGGTATTTACTTGAACGAATGAAATGAATTGGGGTTCAGGCCGTGATTGTGATAGACGCTTGATGTCGCCATTGAGTTGATTTGTGACTGCTAGAGAAATTAAATTTCATGATTATGACGAAACGGAGCGTATTAATGCGTAGAGGGTCCTTCAATAATGATAATGGATCACGAGACCGCAAAGTCATAAGAAATGATCACTCCTTGATAGGATACGGAGCAGACGTTTTTATTGGTAGCAGATGTGAACCGAAAAAGAAAAGGACGTTGTGCAGACATAATTACTGGGAGCAGGCATAATTACTGGGAACAGTCACCAAGCACACTGTGCAACTCGTGGATTGTTAAAATAGTATTTATGTGATTAAAAATAAAAGGCGCGCACCTGAATGTTGTATAAAATGTACATATTTACGCGTTAGCATTTTAAAACCGTGTGGGAAGATCGACAAACAAGAGCGTGATCCATTATCGAATATGACCTTCATCAATGTGCATCTCATCTGCAAAATCCCAAACCCTAACCCGTGAAAAAAAAATAGGGGATATTTTTTCATTTGGGCCCGTATTGCAGAAGGGGGTCAATATAAGTTGATGTCCTATTACTCAAATTGTTCATGGCAGGCAAGCGTCTTGCTACTGTACGTTAGTTCCCCAATAATAACGGTGCTTAAGTCTTTACCTTGCTAAATACGGGATTTATACCTTTTGACGGGCTTCCCACAAACGCGGAGTCTTTGTTACACTAATAAGCAGTCTCACGTTCTCACCGTCTGCTAATTAAACTCACGTTGTGTCATAATAATATGAATTCTATCTTATTATGACGATCTTTGATCGGCAATATCTGTCGACTGTCGATTTTCTCCGTGTTTAGTATTTATGAACTGATGCTTATGCTTCAATACGGCTAGACCAGTACAAGAACAACTGACAGGGGGGAAACCATTTTCTGTGCAGATCAAAGTTTTTTTTCCCTTAGGTCTCGCGAGGAAGAGATGTTAAACCGTCAAGCATTTCAATAATCAATTCATCATCATCGCAAGAATTTTCCCTGGTTTTAACGATACTATAGCAATGTCGCATATAATTTCAGAGGCATGGATCCTTCCTATTATTACTCGCTTCTTTAATGAGAAGAAAGCGTTTTACGAAGGTCATATTTTTCACGGACAAATTACAAACGTAAGTGCGAATCCCATTTAAATTAATTCTAAACTTTGCTTTTTTTTTAAACGCAAAAATTTCTTAACGAAATTGGTGCCCTACGGTAGATTGAGTATCGCCAATATGTGAATATCTTTAGAGCAAAGTTAAACGACCGGAATAGCATGGTTCAATGCGAATTATCTCCTTCCCCCTTAAACCGGTATGTTATTTCTTTACTCGTGTTCACGTAATCGTGCATTAAGTTGACGAATAAAAAATGTAATATATTTTTTTTTCTCATGGGTTATTAGCGTGCCCGAAATGAAATTATTCGCTCCATTTATTATTGTGAAGGCTTTTTCTGTCATTGTGGACGTGAAGGCGCCTAACGAAGAATGGATGATATATTTAAGTATTAAAAATTACGACGTTACTCACGGTTATATCAATCCTCAACTTTTGGCCAGCTTTACGCCGATTTGGAAGGAAAAGGCAATCAAAAACGCGGTAAAAGGTATGATAATTCTATTCAGAATTTTTTGACACGCCTAATAAGTGATAATATATCCAAGCACATTACTGCTGTATCGGTAAAGTCTGTTTGGTTTTATTTGGTGATAATTGATTGATTTATCATGCAATTACTCATTTGTCACATTGATAGTAACCATTATCTAATT
This sequence comes from Paraglomus occultum, assembly GCA_910592205.1. Taxonomy (NCBI): domain Eukaryota; kingdom Fungi; phylum Glomeromycota; class Glomeromycetes; order Paraglomerales; family Paraglomeraceae; genus Paraglomus; species Paraglomus occultum. The sequence goes on from CAJVPJ010000001.1 coordinate 5,885, forward strand.
TTTACGTGTAATCGGCATACGATAATTCAAATACTGTCCAGTTGGCTAACCGCATTTCTTTGTTTTACCTGCACTTTTCATTTTAATCTCATAGCGCACGCAAACGCATCGCAAATTCCGGTTGATTTGACTCTTGAACGTTTCCTAGAAGCAATGGAGTCCTCAACACCGGCCTCGTTATCAGGAGAAAGCTCTAGCAGATCAACCAGTCATATAAGTGCGTTAACTGATGATTTTCTCGAAGAACTGGGTATATCGGTGACTCCAAAGTCACGTAAACAGCCTGATGAACCCGCCGAGCATACACGGGCAGATGCAGAGAAACTTCATGCGGCAAAGGTTGCAATGAACTTGCCAAAGACTCACAGCTCACTAATCTTAAGAAGACTATTCGGAGATCGTATCAAACGTTTAGAGGAATATCTGTGCGAGATGGTCGGACCGGATGTTCACCTTGTAATCAAAGAAGACAATGAAGAATATATTAGCTTTCTTAGGAATTCGTACGCATTCGCTTACAAGATGGTGGAGCCCGCTTCGGAAAGTGTAGTAGAACATTTCAGCCTGCCAAATGTAAGTAAATACGTGATAATCTGTATGAACTTTAAATTAGAATAAACTTTAAACTCTATGCACGCACTATTCAGTTAGTAGATAAGGTAGTTGAAGATTCAATAATGGTCGGGGAGACGTTTTTGAGAAATGTATTACTGAACGGATACAGACAGGTATATGAACTTGCTATTCGCAATATTAATAAGTCGGAAGCATATTTTATTTACCAATAATTTACCTTATATAAATAGCAACGCGTTGGCAAAGAAAAAATCACAGAGAATTTCTACCCGAATAGTCTCGTGGAATACATAAAGACTTCGACTTCATGGCAAACGCTCTTTCGTAGGTGAGCAAACGTGCACATTGCTAAGAAGTAGCCGGTGGTCTCTTGTCTCATATTACACATACACTCCCCTTCAATTGCCACAGAATTGGGGCTAAATTTGTAGAATGTCTGCTAAAGAATGCTGCAATCTTTATCGGATTGGATAATGGCTGCTTCTTTCAGATTACTGGTAAGGAAAATGCATTATTTCTAAAATCGAGCATTGTTCCAATTTAATTTTCTAAAATTCGCTGTTGGAATGAATAAATAGGTCCTCCGATTAATCACAACCTTAATACCACGGTTCGCACTAACCCGGCTTTCAGTAAAAAGCGCGGTAGTGCATTAGAGGTTGCCCACATTGCTGGAAAGAATTTCACAAAGAAACGACGTTTACACGAACCGAAACAGGACCTTGATCCGGGAGTTTCTCAGCAAGAGTCGATCGACAAGAACTTGCCCGAAACATCTACTATTGCTGAATCGGAAAGTGCAGACGCGTCGATCGCGGCAGACAACGTTTACGAAAAGCCGACGCGAACGTATACAAATCTAACATTTTCCCCGTCAGCCCTATTTTATGCACGAGCGAAACGTACTCAGAAGCGAATCTGGATCGGTCTTTCCTTTAAACGTACGTGAGAATTTCGTAAACTAATATTTAATTATTATAGCTAATTCTATTGCTATTTCGCAGATATCTTTAACCGTATTGTAAAAATGAAAAAGGGAGGAAGAAAAGGGTACGGTGCCGCACACGTTATGCGATACATATTTCCTAAACAGTTTGGAATGCCAAATGTCTTTGATACGGTACACCAAAAGGGAATGGTTGTGAACGCTCTTGGCAACACATTTTATCGTGAGGCCGATATAATGGTATACGCGTGTTTTTAATTATTGTGCAAAATAAGTCTTTTTTTGCTGGTTGTATTAACTGGTCTTAATTAGATTGCTGGCGAGAAACCGGTCCCGAAGCATCTCGTTCATATTGGAAAAGATATCGAAAAAATTATAAATTCGCATAAAAACTGCCCTTACCCGGCATTTTATGACCAATGCTGTCCCAAAAAGGTATTTGGTTAATAATACTCGCTTAAACTTGATCGAAATAGGGAATTTTAAATATAATGGTAAAAAAAAACTTATTTAGGAATTTAACGGCGACCCCTTGACTTGTGACTCAACTTACGGCCAGGCACATTGATCACATTTCTCATGTACTGGATTAGAATTTTTTTCGATAAAATTTACTAATTATGAAGTTAAATCTATAGGTCGCAGCATTTGTTCACCGCGTCATAAGACGGCTCGTCCCTGACACGTTCTGGGGTGACGTTGAGAATAGAAACTCTGTTTTCGAGAGTAAGTTAAATTAAATAGGCTAACTTTGGATTCGAATTGGATAGATTAACCAATTTGTATTCTTTTTTAAAGAAATTTATAAATTTATTCGCTGTGGACGAAATGAGTGTACGACTCTACATGAGATGCTCCAGGGAGTCAAGCTAAAGAAATGTGATTGGCTTGTAAGAGCAGTCCAAGACCAAGATGCAGGTACGCATTTTACTATTTATAATGTTGTTCGTGATTACTTGTTATAACTCTAACTGTTAATCTCTAAATTTAGTCGCTAAATCCCAAAAAATGAGACAACTCCTTGGAGAATTTATTTGGTGGCTAATGGAATCCGTTGTTTGCTGCCTCCTCCGTGTAAGTGCGTTTCCCATGCTGCTAGCCTTTTTTTTTTTTTTCACTTTTCCACTTTACTGACCTCCAGTAAAATTTCTGGACTGTAAATAACAATTATCACTCGCAGACCTCTTTTTATATAACAGAAAGCGCCTCCCCCAAAAAGCGGGTTCTCTACTTTAGACATGACGTATGGGAAATGATTACCGAGAACAAGCGGATGGAGTTGATGAAATCAACATATGTCGAGATTCCCCAAGTATGACTTAAGAAAATATCTTCGTTTATTGTTATTTCTCTCCTAAATATTGTACTATTACAGGACAAGTTATCAGAATATGAGGGGAAAACTCTGGGTTATGCATCACTTCGATTGACTCCTAAGGTCGGTGGATTTAGACCAATTACAAATCTAAATATGCCAGTTAGACGAATAAATGGAGCTGTAAGTTGGATGTACAATATTATAAATATAAAAACGTGTATAAGAACACCGATTTCGTGCGTGGTTGCTTGTTATTAAATTATTGGTTTGCAGCGTTCACAGATACCCAGCGAAAAGGCTCCATCTCCAAATAATTTATTATCAGATGTATTTAATATTTTGACATTGGAAAAGGTAATTTGTTCTTTCAAGTTTGTTCGGAGCGCGCATGCAAGACTTGAACATGAACTAGACTCTTTAATTGAGATGATAATACTCCTTAAAGTCGCGAGTGCTCGGCGATTCCTATATCAGTGGCCTAGGAAGCGCCTGCGAGCATCTAAAAGTCTTTAAAAAACGATTGACAGATCTGGTCGTCAGGTATTGTGCTCGAAACAAGGAATCATGTTCATTGTACAACTTTTTCAGTCGCGAATATGCATCACATTACATTAACAGGAAATCGCTTTCGTTATGATTTCGACCGCAGCCCGTTATTATACTTTGCAAAAGTTGACATACAAGCATGTTTTGACACGATTAATCAGAATGTCCTTATGGACATTGTCAAGGACGTTGTCTTAAAGAGCGAATGTTATAGAGATGCAAATGTTTCGCTCGTTCGTTCAACCAGCGACAGTATTACCAAGCATCAGATACGTCGGTCTGCATACGCTGGTGAGATTAAGTAAATGCTTGTATTCTAAGGAACTTGTTACAGAGGCCTGGGGCTTCTAATGTCGCGCGAATTTCCCCCCCCATCATTAGACAATTTTACACAGTTTAGCAACGTTGCACATGGACTGGCCGAGTCCAGACACAATGCTATTTTTGTTGATGAGTGTGTCTACTATAAAAAGTCGACAGACAAGCTTCTCGATCTGTTAGAAGAACATGTGAAGAAACACGTCGTCAAGGCAGGGATTATGTATACGCGTAGGAAACAATGTCTAACAAGTGCTGATAGCTGTTTACTCCACTAGATTGATGACAAATACTACAGACAACATACTGGTATTCCACAGGGTTCTATAATTTCAACATTGCTGTGCAGGTAAATAATTTCCATTCAAACAAAGAAGCTTGAATTTAGCTAAACATCTTATTTTTTTTCTCTTGCAGTTATTTCTTTAATGAAATGGAACAAGAAAAGTTTCCGTTTGTTCGTGATGAGGACAGTGTAAGCCAGATTGCAAGACATACTTTTGCAAGTGGACCTTGTTATGAATAATAACCCTTGGGAATTTTACATTTATCTGTAATTTGTAGCTGCTTCTCCGTTATATTGATGACTTTTTATTTATAAGTCTCGACAAGGGAAAGGCAGAAAAATTTTTAAGTGTGATGTTTGAAGGTACTTGTGATGCTTATTCATTCAAGACAAGTTCGTGAACTATTGATAAGGGATGACGAGATTCACTTTACATTCATAAGGACATTCACATTATGGATGCTTGGTAAACAAGGCAAAGAGTATGACAAACTTTGAGACAGAAATATGTGGGCACAAAATGGGTTATGGCAGGGCCATTGAAGAGCCTATTGGTGAGCATTTATCAACATGTTGCATTGATGCATTGGAGAAAACTAGGGCTTAACCACCTGTATATTGATCCATTCTTTGTTAGATTTCCCATGGTGTGGTGTCCTGATAAATACAAAGACATTGGAAGTGAAGTGCGATTATTCCCGATATGTGAGCATGCGTATCCTTTATGTGCAAGAAGCAAAAAAAAATTCCACAAATTCTGTATCAACCGAGTTGTCTTGTTCTTACATATTATGTCTGGCAGACATGAAAGATACAATATCAGTCAGCATACAGAGCCCTATTAAAACCCTCAAAAACAAGCTGATTCAGTGCGTGGTTTTCATTATGTTAAGTCTGGTTGTCACGGATACTAAGACAAAATGTCTGAACTGCCCTCATTGATTCATTTGTAGGATGATGCATCCTGGTTGGCAGGACATTTTTGTCAGCTTGGATTTGAACACTATACAGACAGTTTTCCTCAACCTCTATCAGAATTACATAGTGGCAGCAATCAAGGTATCTGTTGAGTGATTTTTAATATACAATAACTAATTTATTTGTCTTCTTATATTTAGTTTCGTCATTATCTGCAGACATTGAGACAATCTGGTCACCATTTGGATGGGGAGCCTGTTGCTGGTATGCATTGGATGACAGTTTTTTGCCAATAAGCCGTCGGACCTAATGCCAGTTTCTTCTGCAGAAGCTATATATTGCGCGTGTGAACATCCGTGCGTGCTGAAGGTGCCGAGAAATGCTGTGTTTGTGCCGCCCTTTAGGAAACGACAACTTAAATGGTACGTGTAATTATTGTATTACTATGCATTGAGAGCTCTTGTTTTTATTGATTACTATATCTTAATAGGCTTGGATCACATGCGTTTCTCCGTGTATTTAAAATGATCAAGAAACAATACCCATGCCTAGTTAAGAATTTGAAGATAGCTAAGCATCAGTATTGCCGAGAAGATGTCGAGGCACTTTGTTTTGCCTCTGACATAAATAATAGCGAGACATTGAAGACGTTACTATACGGTGCTGATATTCAAATCTGACCGTGCATAAATAGCATGGCATGGTCTTTAAAGGTTGTTCATTGCAGAACGTTAGCTGTCAATAAACAAATACGTATTTATGCTTTACCATAGTTATTACACTATCGCTTTTTATCTTACCAAATTGATAATAAATTCGCGTAATGTTACCATATTTGTAATATTACGGCGAGCGCGTTTATAATATTTTACCAAGGAGAGTCACTGGTGAATAATTTCCCAAAACCATGAGTCATATTGACGCAGAAATTTCCTAAAAAGGAAAATGTTATGGAAGTAATTTGACTACCAAACAGTGGGATAGTTATATGTCCAACTAGACTTGGTATACTAAACTAAACTATAATTACGCATCGCCATCAATGATGATGACTTTACAAAAAAAACGCAAGCTATTTTGGCGAGTGACGAGATTGTGTCATTATTCGAGCAATTATGCAATTTTTGCTGATGGATTACCAAATGATCCATGGAATCATTCTTAGTTTTGGATCAATCAAACATATACCGCCATTCTCTTGTGTCGGAACGTTATTATTACGTAACCAGCTTTTTATTGTTGGCATTACACAAGTAATGCTTTATTAAGGTGCATAACCAGTTTGCTTTCAACACTATTGTTGATCCTATCTACAATAAGGTGCATAAATAATTGACCACTGAGACCTGTAAAATTGCAAAATTTTCAGACATCAAACATTCAAAAATTCATATTCCAACACTTTTCAAACCAATGTATGACTTTTTTTTATCTTGTTCTGCAATACCGGAATACATTTGTATAATTCCTGAACGAATTATTGTATGATTGCTATTGCAAAACGCAAATAATCGTAGAGCATGATACGGATTGACATCACGCGTGTTTATTATTGCCAAGATAAAGATGATAACAATTTTTTCCAATTCGACCAAAGCCAAAAGGGTACGTTAGCGCGTGGGCTGGAATTCTTCCTATGGTAAGTGCAAGAAGGCTCGATATTATATGATTTGTATGACTGTTCATGGGAAAGATAAACCAGCACTGTTAGACAAATTTGTTTTGACAATGTTATCTAATCCGAATTATATACAAACTTTTATGGAATTGGAGAAAACATTTGAGGGAGATGTTAATGAAAGTTGTAACAATATTTAAGAACGGCAAAGTCAAAGAAAGTACGGATACTTTTGAAATTTAATTGTTTTATCAAAAATATAACAAATTCAGTTCTCATCATATTATTTTAATAAAAAATGTCTTTAGTAATCGATTATATTCACATATTACAGTATTAGGGCAACAATATTTAGGACAAATTAATTAAATTAATGAGTCAATAACTCGACTAATTCAAAGATCGTGGATAGCTTAATTGCATATTTGAAACGTTTACTAATAACTGATAATTGTTATCGCCTAAGAATTCCAGATAAGCAGACATAACATAGACCACGCCCAAGATTATTATTGACAAGATTATATTAACCGAGTAAAACCCATTCGGTCGTTAATTTATACGCGGTAAACGCGAGTAATTACTAGTATTAACAGTGGCAATAATCATCATAAACAGTCACATAGAATTCAATTCATGAGATTTCAAACAAGGATTATTGTTCGAACTCATAAAATATGGAGGACGCAAACAAGGATAGTAATAGAAGTCTACGGATGAGACAACTTTTATCTTAGGTAGGTTCTGTGAAAATAGTTTGCTAATTCAAAATATACTATTGAGGTTTATTAATAAGCTAGTTAGTGACATGTTATTCCTTATTTCTGCGCCGCTATATTTGAAATGTTCCAGCGATAGCAAAAACACAGCTTTTAGACAATTGATTGTCATATAATATTTGGATCACTAATATCACGCTGCGCTGTTTACTCGCAAATAATATTAGTGTTCTACTACGACATACAGTACATGCAGCATTCGACAAACTTATAGTGAGCGTGTAGAGCATATCGCTCACAATGAGTTTAGTGATATGCATGTATCAAAGAGATTGTTATAACGTTGGAATTATTTATTTCCGAAGCAACAAGCAATTGTCGATATTGTTAATTAAAGTGAATGACTAATCTTTATCAAATGGCTCAGAGATTGCGTGCCAAGTGTAATTTCTTCGAATTTATGGCATTACGGAAAATGTCCGAAACAAAAGAGAGCATAATTGTACGGTAACGCAATGTCTGCGATGAGCTTTGGCAAATGTTGTCACTTTGGAAATGTCCAATTTTTTATGCTTGAGACATTGCTTGCATATTTTAAGCGGTTTTTGAACTGCGGTCTGATTGTTGTACATTTACTCGGCTGTTAAACAAATAGCTTGTTGTTACATAAATTAATAATTATCTGTCATACACTTTTGCATGGCATTATCACTAATGTATTTTGTAATGAGAATTTTGGAATACAATCTGCAAGTTGGTTTTGTTGTATGTCAGATCGGAATTGACATAAGTTCCGATTTGACATACAACAGTATTACCATAAAATAATAATAACAGTTTCGGAGAATAAGTATTGCCCGAATACATATTTTATAAATTTTTAAAACAAAATAATTTATTTGTTTATTTGTTTATTTGTTTATTTGTTTATCTATTTATTTATCTATCTACCTATTTATTTATTTATTTATTGTTAATTAGTAACTTTACGTCTACGTCATTACCATTGATATAACCGTTACCACCAATAACAGTCTCTAAAATTTCCCAAATAGAATCCGATTCGCTAAATTGATCGATATTCTAAAGGAATTCTTCCTGCAAACTCTTAACCACAAGCACATTATTATTATTACTCCTGCCCCGCCACTAGGTATTTAAGTACGCGGGGTGGCTGAAAAGTTCTGATCGTGAATTTTTATCTTGACAAGTGCCCGTCTCACTTGAAAGTAAAGACAACGATTCGAAAGAGGAACAAGTTAAAACAAAAGTTGGTGCAAGTTGACATGTTAGTTGTTGACTAGCGTTCATTTTTTCCTGGCACACTAAAAAATCCGATTTAAACATAATTTCAAAAATTCATTTCTCCAGTCTCCTATGTAATCCTGCGAACTTTTTTCTTTATATTTGTCTAAACCGCCGTTAGTATTAGAGATTACGTAAGTTGTGATTCGGAACTATGACGTGACCATTGTGCCATAAAAAATTTTACATGACTTGGGATTTTGCGGTCGACCCAACTAGGGCAACGATTATAGTCCGATCTAATACCACGATCCACGCAAGTTCTATGCAGTTTCTAAAGAATTGTTTGAACAGACAAAAGGAAAAAGATAATATAAATTGCTTAGAAAGTATGGAGATAAGAATTTATAAAGATTATTTTCATAATGTTATAATGCATATGCACTATAAATATAACGACCGCTCCATATAATGACCGATTTTGTCCAGCCCGAGGTGGTCGTTATAAAGAGAGTTGACTATATACAAAGTTATCTTTAATCACGATATTGACAAATTCTAGTCAATCTACTGCAAACCACCAAATAAGAATCGTGTACAAGTATTGATTTTTATCGATATGTAATACGTGGTACATTGAATAAACAAAATAAATATCTGAAAAAAAAGTGTTGACTTCGAAAGAGGGTAACTGCGATCAAGAGTTTTCTTCGCGGCTGCTCGCGAGAATTATCAGTAACATTTTAAATAAAGATAGTGCTAATGCAGTAATGCCAGAATAGTTAATGGCTGTTGTATGTTGAACGTTAAACAATCGACAATAATACGCTAAAGTTCATACGCACGTGATAGGCCATAGGACTGATTATACGTTAAAAGACATTGATCAATAATATTACAGTCAACCCTCTCTAAATGCACACTCTCTAAATGCACACCCTCTCTAAATGCACGCCTACTCTATTCCCAAGCTCGGGAATTAGAAATAAATGCACACCCTCCATAAATGCATTGCACGGTTTTTTCATATGTTTTCTACTCTCTCTAAATGCACGCCCGTGATTTTCATGTGATTCGTATTATGTGTTACATTTGACATCTAGGAGGTGATTGGATGTTCTAAATCTAATGTTAGACAAATGACAAAAAGGGCAAATGACATCATTTTAACGATTGGATAAGTTTAAAAGTTGATAAACATTGCAAACAAGGTAATCATTAAGCAGCCTTTTTATTTTGTCTTAAGTTCAGTAGTAAAGTATTACTTTGTTAAAGCTAAACTCATCGCTAATTATAGACGCTTAAAGAATCTGTAATGTCTTTGTTGAATCGCTATGATAACGCATACTAAGTCTTACGTCTTTTTAATAGTAATAGATAAATGTTTTAAATTCTTTGTTTAATGGATAGAACGATTATTAAATATATATAAACTGTAGATAATCCTCAGATTGAACTTAGAAAGTGTTCGTTCATTTCTGCAGCAGCAACAAGATTATAAAGACTTGCTAAATCATGCAAGAGTGCTTGAACATTACATTAGTTTAAAGTCAGAAGCAAACAATGATAGATACAATTTTAATAAACATGCTAATATATCAAATCACGTGTAACCAATAAAATCTGACCCTCTGTAAATGCATCCCTCTCTAAATGCACGCTACTGCTCATTCCCGAGGGCGTGCATTTAGAGAGGGTTGACTGTACTTTCTTTTCGCATATTTATTGAAAGGCTGCGTAAAGATGCGTTAATTAGAGAACAGCCGATGTTGTTTTTATTCGAGGTAACACTAATTTATACTGGCATTACTGCGGATAACAAAAATAATACATAAGGTCAGGGATGTAACTGTAAATGCAATTACTGTGCTTGCTCCATTTACTGCGATGCCTCGCCCTAACACTCTCGCAAGTGACTTAAAGTTGATTATCAATGACCCTCGATACAGCGACATAAAAATAAAATGCTCTGATGGAGAACTCCATGCCAGCCGTATCATTTTGGCGGCTCGGTGCCGCTACTTTAATCAAATGATATATGCACCGGAAAATACCCAGAATTCAGAAATCAATTCGTACATACGACGATTCTCTGAAGCAATCAAAGTCGACGATTTCGAAATTGCACTAGGAGAGTTAACAACAGCAGCTATGAAAATCGTGCTAGAATTTATATACACCGATTCGATCGAAAAGGACTCTGTTACCGTCGACACTCTAGTTGATATATTCCATGCTGCGTATTATGTTGAACTTCATGAACTACAAAAGGCAATTATTTCGATTGCCAAAAAACGGATACGCAATAAAAGCATGAACGACTTGGCATTGCTGCTATCCAAGGCTGTTGCGACATTGGGTAGTTCTCGAACCAATATGCTCTACGATCTCTTAATGGAGCATCTCGGCAAGAAACCTCTGGACCAAATCACTTATAGTAATATCTCTGTAGAAGCATTGTTGGTTTTGCTAAAGGTGACTGGTGACAATGCAAAGTTTACATTCGTAACGTCGGAATATGCATTGTTTCGGTATGTTATATTGCATACGGCGGCTCGAACGTCCGACTCGATATACGAATTGCTGCGATCTCGGTTACCTACGCAAGCAGCGTTGAAAAAGCTCGACGATTCTGAAAAGCAACGGGTTGTTGAGGGTATTTCGTTAGAAGTTCAAGACTTGGAAAAGGTTAATGATCAGATGCAGCAGTTTATACCTTTGATCGATTTACGGAGAATCGAAGTCGGCGTGGTTGCCAATTACATCGAACCTCTTGGTATAATATCAGCAGATGTTGTCAATCAGTTGTATCGATATTATGCACTCGGCAATATTCCATTACCGCAGATGCGTGATGGAATGATTCTACAGTGGGATCCAAAGCATTGTGGTGATGGCCTTACTATTATCGAAGACGGGTGCGTCGTAGTGACAGCCCCTAATACAAAGACTAGACCTTCCATTCGAGCCAACAAGTTTTTTTACGGATCCGAGGTGCATGAGTGGGACATAATCGTCGAGCAACCATGTAACTATGTATGGATTGGCGTTGTTAGTGCTGAATTTGCTGATTTCAATGGGTTCGTGGGTAAAAGTGCTCACGGATGGGCCATTGGATCTAATGCATACAAGTGTACGAACAATGAATACATTAAATATGGACAACCCTTTGGAAAGGGAGCAACCGTCACGGTACATCTAGACATGAACAACAAGAAAATTTCATTTACGATCAATGGATACGATTATTCTGCTGCATATTATAGTCTTCCTGACCGCCTTTATCCTGCCGTTTCCATAGATCACCCGGGTAAATTGAGGATTAGACCGCATAAAAGTAAAAGTAAAAAGTGAAATAAAAATATGTCCCAATACTCACTCTGCATATGACATATCGTCTGACGTATCAATTCTTATCTTATCAGTATCGTTATTAATATGTGGGACGTGCTGCAACATTTGACGTCATTCAGGTATCAAGTTTGTTGTTGCTTACAACTTTTAATTACTTTCTTAAGGTCAATATGAGCACTCTGCTGAGAATTCAATTTTTCGGAGTACAAAGATTCTATTTCGTTAATCAAGTCTTGAGGAATTAGTTTTTTTAAACGTTCAATCTCTGCTTCTTGCTGCCTAATATTGTCAAATAACTCTTGTTTTTGCCTTCTATTCCACTATTCCGAAGTTTTCATGAAACCTTCTCGTTCCTCTTGGATAGTTCACCCGGCAGATTTTAGTAGGAATTTATTTGGTGTTCGTACTTCGTGGAAGATATTTCCTCGCTGGGAGGTTCTTTGCGTTGCTTTCAGAACAATTATATCCTAGTTTTTAGTTCTCCTTTCGCATTTACTTCTCAGAAGCACACGCATTGTCCACTATTTTCTGATTTATTACGAGTTCTGATTTGACACGCTGCACCTCTCTTATTATTATTGAAGTCAGGATAAAAATCGCAAGTTGTCCCTTCATTCATTCATCTAAATTCAAAATAATTCTCTCGCGACTTAATTGGAATTTCCATACTAATACTAGCAACAATTGTTTGTTTCTGCGACTTAACGTTTTTTTTATTGTTTTGATTTTTGTCCCCAGTTGTTGAAACTTGTTTGCTTTTTTATAAAAGAAGGCAAAGGTTTTTCGTATAGATTAAGCAATGCCTCTTGTGCTTGAATTGTTTTTCTTGCCTTTCTCAGTTATCTTTCAGCTCTTCTCTTGCATCGATTTCCCGCTTCTCAATAATTTTCATAAGAACTTTATTCAAGTCACTTTTTTAATTTTCTCTAATAATTCCTCGGGTTCACCTATTTGTCAATAAATTCTTTTATTTGCAATATCTTCCTTGTCAATTTTCTGTTTGTTCTTTAAAAACTATTAACCTTTAGTTTTTTCTTCTAAAACTTTTTTCTCTTTAACCAATTCACTCTTGCTATCCTTTAAATCGTTGGTTATATTTCAAAGTTTAAAGAATCCTTCTGATGGGGATGGTGACAGGCGCAGAAAACCGGGTCCTTCCATGAAAATTGACACGGACATAATTCTGGTCCCTATGATCTTTCTGAGTAATATATATGATATTGATCTCTGAGCAGTAGAAAGATTAGAGCATTGAATGTCATTTTTTACCTTCCTCTCCGCATCTTCGTGAACGTCGTGACAGTCATTTAGGATATATTAATTAATAAATGAGAACTGCACATGTATGCGTAATACTAAATCCTAACATGGCAAGTATGTGGACATGGCGTATTATCTGAGTTAGTATACACTACCCTACAATAAATCACCGAACTTTATTTTTTCAAGAGCTATCTACTATGTTAGTTACAACGATTGGTTGAAAACTACAGCGTTTGGAGTCTTGTAGTAGCTGCTGCCACTTATTTCAACAAAGAATTCATTCAGGTTAGTAAAATCGAGAACGGTAGAAGGCCAACACCTTCAGGAAATACGGAGTTAAACAGGATCCTCGTACTCTGGCTTGTCAAGCCATTCGTACTACTCAATGGATGTGGTTATTTCAAAATTACAACACAATCATTGCGACATTATAATTACATCATCTAAAGAGTCTCGAAAATAACCACGGATTTTACTGGCTTCTGGAAGTAAATCAAAGCTTGATAGGACGCATAGATATGCCACAAGTTTGAAGTATGGGTAGTCACGACCAGTGAACCTTTATGGCAACAGCCGAATCAAGGATTTTACGGCATTCACGTTTGACACAAATCTTTCCCTTTACTGGAATGCTCAAGCGCTTAGATAGTAACACGCTTAAATTTGCCAGTGAAATTGGTGAATAAAGAATGGTGGCTTAGTATCTGTATTGTATTAGTATGTACATGGTAAAAAACTGACTTTCTCACATATCGCGTTCACTTTGGTTTTGTGCCAAGCATGCCCCATACATATTACGTTTACACAATGGGATTGCCTTTTTTAGTGCATGTCTAAAGCAGATCCGATCCCTCGCAATTCCATTGGTCAAATTTGTATGGCAGCCAATAAAACTGCAAATACAGGATCACGTTCTGCTCCGCTTTAGCCTTTCCCCTTTCTGAGTTATTGTGTCATCCAAGTTATTATCGTTACCCCTTTTATTGGTGTTGTGTACAAACACTTATTATTATTACTGCATAATAAATAATAAATAAACTCTTATCAGTCAGCGTTGATTTGTCATCGACATGCACAAATCATTATTTTCAACACCTATTAAATAATAGTAAATAGAAACACAGACACGCGCGTAGTTTTCGTATTGTCAGTTTTATTACAAGCCGACACCTATCACCTTAACAATAAACATATACAAATAACGAAATACAGTAAAAATAATAATGAGTAAAATTTCGGCCTCTGTATTATTATCAATTGTTAGGCACATTCAACATCTTCAAATTGTAAGATAATAATATGATAATAATAAAGTCCATTGATTAAAAAAAAGCTTATTCACGTGAAAGCTATCGTTGAGCGAGAAAAAAAAAAGTACTTTTTTCCACATTGATCGTGCATCGCGAGAGTAAACAGAAAAACTCTCAAGCAAAAAATCCTCGTGTATTAAAAATCTTCTTTTATCTCCAAGCGCGCATCGGAAAACCGACCGCACGAACTCATTTCCAGCTCCACGCTTTTCCCAAACATACAAAATTCAATCCCAATCGTATGAAATAACAGAAATTTATATTTTGCAAAGTTAGGTTAAAAACAGTAAAGGGGTGGGGGTTATTATACAATCGAGATAAAAATACAAAACCATTTATTTATACTACTTTTAAAAAGCTGAACCCCAGTAGTTTTGAATGGCCCATAAAAAATGAAATCCGTCTAAGAGAAATGAAGATAGAATATGCTGAAACTATATATATATATATTAGTGAATGCGTAAAAATATAAGGTTAATATATGATGATGTCTCCTGGGAAAGCAAGGATTCTACACAATTGTGACGTTGGTGTCGTTGCCCTGATGTACTGTCTCTTCCTTAATTGACTTTGTCTCGCCAGTTCTGGTATTGACGGTAATGAGACGATCAACATGGTAGTAAGCCAATTCACCGAGTTCAGCTTCATCAAGACCTCGAGTTTCAGTTTCATGATCAGCACGAATAGCAAGACCTGGAATCTTGTCCATAATGAAGAGGATGAGGTAGGTAAGGCAGAAGGAGTAACTCATACCGGCGGCAGAATCGGCAAGTTGGCGGGGTACTTGAATCCAGTTGCCATTAAGCCATCCACCAGGAATAACTACTCCATCGAGTGCGGGAATAGACGACTGGGCGAAGATACCAGTCAAGATGTTGCCAGTAAGACCACCAACACCATGGACAGCAAATACATCCAAAGCATCGTCAAAGTCGAAAATGTGCTTCAATTTCACAGCCATGTTGCAGCAAATACCAGCCACGACACCAAAGGCAACTGCAGATGGTGGGGAGACGAAACCAGAACCAGGGGTGATCGCCACAAGACCAGCGACCGCACCAGAACAGAATCCAACAACGGAAAGTTTACGTTCCAAACGGTAATCCAACAACATCCATGTAAGACCACCGACAGCAGCCGCCAAGTTTGTTACGCATGAAGCCATAGCAGCGCGAGCTGTAGCGTCACCAGCAGAACCACCATTGAATCCAAACCAACCGAACCAGAGGAAAACGGTTCCAAGAACGACATTGGCAACATTGTGGGGCTTGAATTCATCAGTTCCGTGACCGTGACGTTTACCGACAATGAGACAGTAGGCAAGAGCAGCAGCACCAGACGAAATGTGGACAGGCGTACCACCGGCGAAATCGAGAACACCGAGTTTGAATGCCCAACCCTTTGGATTCCAGGTCCAGTAAGCGATGGGATCGTAAACTATAGTCGACCATATGAAGATGAAGAGAATGGCAGGAAGAATACGACCACGCTCAGCGGCTGAACCAATGGCGAGTGCTGGAGTGATTGCTGCAAACATTCCTTGGAAAATGCAAAAGAGGATTGATGTGAGGGCGACAGCTGTTGTTGATGTGTCGTCGCGGGTGTCCATCAGAAATGCGTTGTTGAGAGTGCCGATGAACGGACTATCACTGTCTGTGTTGAAAGCTAAACTGTAACCCCATAACCACCACTGTTTGAAAGAAAAAGGAAGGGGGTGTTAAACATGCATCCACACACACACACATATATATGCGAAAATCATACGTGGATGATTGCATAGTGTTTTGAAAAGCAGTGTACTGCAAAACTCACCTGGAATGATACGACAGCAAGAGACAACATGGACAACATAATAAGCGATAGAGCATTCTTGCTGCGAGCAAGACCACTGTAAAAGTAACCGACACCCGGCACCATTATCATGACGAGTGCGGTAGAAGCAAGAATCCAAGCGGCATCGCCATTGTTGAGCGTGGGAGCAGGTGTGGACGTTGAATTAGTAGTATTCATAGTTACTATTTATTATAGGAATCAGAATGTAAAGAAGGGAGAAAAGATGCGTGTGGAAAAAGAGAGTAAGGAGAGCAAGGGTCGCTTAAATAGTAGGGCCACCAGCTCTTTAGAGTTTGCAAAAGAGGGATAAATAAAGATCGTTATCTGTAGGACAGTCGAGATTGTGATAAAAACGAATATCGCGTAATATACCAATGGAGTTGGTAACGAAGGAGTCAAGATAAGCGAATGCAATAGCTTTATATAGGTTTTTTACTACAGATCAACGAGAGATTTTTATTGATTACTATTACAATTTTTTAATAAACAGAAACACAAATATGTATCATACAAAAAACTAATAGTTTAAATCGTTTATTAATTTATCCGTATATTTTTTATCGATGCTGTGAAACATTTATTTACACCTGACATCTCTTGGTGCTGCCGTACTACTTGTTTCAATCCTGTGAGGAAAAACGTTAAATGATATATTATAGATATTCAATTACTATATATACAATGAGCACATGATTGTCTATGGACACAATAATAGAGCGACGATAACGGTTTGCACTAATGGGACTTTTTCTCTATCGGATTTGTTTAAGCCGGATGTGATAAAAAAAGGCGTAGACGACTGTAATCGAACATGGCTTTTTCTGTCTCGTATCTTGCCGAAAAAAAATGATTTCCCCATTCGAAATGCAAGATCATCGAAATTATCAATCCATAAAGCACAAGGACGGAAACTCCGATAAACGCTTATTCTCCGTACATATCTCTGTAAGAAAAACAATAGCAATACAGATAGAATAGGCCGTATAAAAAAAAATTAGTACAGAGTCTATCGATATATCGATTATCAATCAGCCGTAGAACACATGTTCTTCTGCCGCCCAATAATGTCCGTTATGCTAGTTAAGGTAGTTTCCCTTATCAAAGTGACACACATTCACCTTATGCGTGCGCCCAACCTAGTATCCAAAATGGGTAATCGACGAGTGATTAACTATATTTGGTATTTCAAATTCTATCAGGGAGCACACAGTTCCGATAAATATTACACAGATAAGAATGTTGGCATAACGCGCACGCCACAATTGGCAATAACAATTTGAGGTTTTTACTACGGTAGAGTATTATGTAAAGTACCATTACATTGCAGTTAACGAATGGTTTATCAAAACGTAGATTACTTCATAAAGCATTTATTTGTATTCACTTTACAAGTATATTCATAGTTATTGGTGACTACCTTTTTTACAGACGAATGGCAATTTAACGCGGTGTTTGTCATAGTAACGGTTGTATTCCCTTTTCTAGATATCTACTTCAATAATGCTCAGCCAACATGCTTGATAACATAATGCTCGACGTTCTCAATACTCAACATGCGATATACTCAACATAAACTGGATGATATAACAAAAGTCTTATGTTTATATCATGGATGCACAAATTACCAATCAGCTATCGTGTGAATCGTGTACAACACGACTGTTAATGTTATCGGTGCATTAAAAAAAGGTGACCAGTGTAAAACATGCAGTGCATCCATCACTTTCACATGTACCTAAATCCACTAAGTCTACCAGTAAAAATGTGTTGGATGAATTAATGCGTTAGATGAATTAATGTGTCAAACGTGAATATTAAGGTCAACGGAAATTGTAAAGAAACTTGTCGATTTATTGGAAAGGTTTTAGCCGCTAAATTGAATAAAATTAAATTAATTTAGGGTTTAATTCCTGACTAATACAATTAAATTACATGTATTGTATTTTTCTTATCAGTATTCTTCAATTCCAAATCAGGTCAAGATCTGTGACAAACGGACTTGTGCGAAAGAAAAGATAACGTCAGGTCATGATTATCGCTGATAATCCTTTGCTCATTCCCTTTACATATTCAATCCTGATATAGACAATGTTATATAAGTTATACAAGCGTCTATTTAGGATAGCACGGTGATATTAGTGCATTATCATATCGTAAACAGGACCATGCGGGTTTTGAACTTGTACCAGGATGGGATATTTTTGGTTCGCCGCAGAGATAATGACGCGTGAAAATCTCAAGTTGGTCATTGTATGCGGGCATCTGGGTATTTATTATATCCTATCATGGGATAAGCACTCACACATCCATCCCTTCATCCATCCATTCATCTGTCCATTCATCTGTCCATTCATCCGTCCATTCATCCGTCCATTCATCCGTCCATTCATCCGTCCATTCATCCATCCAACCCACACATACCCACAAAAAGACATATATAGTATACATGATTTTATACGAATGCCGATTCACATGAATTTTCAAGTATCTCAACTGGTGTTTTTTCATAATGATACAGTAACAATAATAAATGAATTAAAACATATAGCATGTTTGTAGAATCTACAAAAAATCTCCGAGATCGAGGAAGTTAAAAATGCTTTGTGCGAGGCTGTGGAATTTGCGATAATGGTAGTTATTTCCATTGGTGTAAAATTCAGGTATCGCTGACCAATAAAAATCACGAAAATATCCAGATAGATCTTCTGCATGATTTGATCTTGTGACCCTCAATTTGATAAGCATATCGATAAGGTTTTCATTCTTATCGCTTACCCCTTTCCTTCTTCAAAGCTACTTATCTCTCTCTCCAAATGATGTATGCGAATTGTAAAGTAGACCAAGAGAGACAATTCTAAAGCATACAAACTGTAACAAAAACAAAAGACCACATGCTTTAACCTATCGTCACACAAGCCAGAGTAAACTTCTTGGCCTTTTATTTCAGTGGTGCGTATGCTCGATATTCTGTTCTTTCTTTTTCATTAATACTCTTGCGATAATACCAAGCTAGATCTTGATTTTTCAGTGCCCCTACTTATCAGATGTCGATCTCTTCTTATTATTGTTTGATTGAGTAGAATTGTCTGCAAGCTGTACGCTTATTAATCAAAAATAATAATAAAAAAAAAAGATACTAACTGCCTGTGTTAATCTTCCAATCATATCAAAATTATTAAGAAATCTTGTTGTAAATGCTGTATCACAACAGCTAATTTTTTTCCCTGTTCTACAAATAGATAGCAGTATTTCCAAAAGTCAAAGATCGAAGGCTATATTAATTTAGACTACTGATTTGAAACTGTCTCATATAAATTAAAATAATCATTTGTTTTGGTGAATGTTGTTGGTCACAGTACAGCAAGACTGTTTTACAATTCCGGTACCTCTGCAGGAATGGTTACATAGTCGAAGTATAGAAAAATCAAGACGGGCGCAAAACACTCAAGCAAATTAATGAAATGTCACCAATAAACAATTTATTACATTAATTGCTACTCAGTACTTGATTTCATTGTTATCTTGCGTCATTTTGTACTCTCTCTCAATTGAAGGCGTACTTTGCCAGGATAGCGTAACGACGCTGCGGGATACACTTTATCAGGAAGATCCGTGAATGCGTTTTCATATTTCACCCCGTTGATCGTAAATGCGCACGTCCTTTGGTTCATGTCTAGATGAATAGTAACAGTAGTATTATCGCCAAATGCAACACCATACTGACTGCTAAATGCCGGTGGGTTATACTTCGTCCCATTGGATCCTACTACCCATGCGTTTTGCGTTCCCAAAAACTTTCCAAAATCAATTCCTTCTCCACATAATCCAATCCACATGACTCCACATGTTCGAACTATCACAAAATCCCATTCGTACACTCCGTTATCACCAATAGGTAGCTTTGCACTAACCGATTGGTGACCCTGACATCGAGAATTTGTCTCTACTAACGTGCTATTAGCAGATATAATTAGCTTGTCACCGCATTTAAACTTGTCCCAATAGAATTGTTCATCCCATCGCAAGGTGGACGACGTAGCTAACTCGGAAACAGCTGTCGGTAGAGGGACAGCTTTTGGATCCCCTCGTCGGCATGAAAGCGGCCCTTTGTTTCGCGCTTGCACCCTATAAGTCTCGAGAAGCGTTTCTTTGGGTATTATGTCTAAAGGTTCTATTACATCTTGAAGTACTTCGGCTTGGATTCTCCTGAAATCTACATATTGGCATACCGGAGATATGATGTCGGTAAATTTATTTAGAAACAATTGAAAGGATCGGTCATTGATAATATTGTCTCTCTGTTTCCATTCGGTAAAATCTTTCATGTGATCCGAGCGAGGGAGATTAGAGTCGAGAAGACTCGCTAAATCAGGCGACACCTCAAGTGCGCCCCATATCATGATATATCTGAACACGTCGTATTCGTCTGTTGCAAAAAAAATTGTCTTATCGTGTATAGTCAATGACAATAAAGCTTGCAGAGATCTCGACGTAAACTTTTTGCTATCTATGGCCGATAATGGCGAACATGCGATATATTTACTCAACAAGTAAAACAGCCTATTTACCAATTCAGCATCCGGCATTGCTTCCAATGCCTTGGACAACAAATCCACCGCGTAATCTGTTGTTTGCATGCCCAGTTTACTGTCGATAAAGTTTAATATGTGATCCTGTAACGGTGTGATCATAAAGTAATCGGCTGCTGCGTATGATATGACCGTGTTTTCGAGCGTTAACGAATCGGGTGCAAGCTTATCGGTGTAAATATACTCGAGAATTACTTTCATTGCAGCACATTTTATGGTTGGAAATAAAATTTCGTTTGCATTTGTTTCTCGCATTCCGTTATACAAAAGACGATCGAGCATTTCACAACGCGTCGCGAGGAGTGCACGACAACCGTACAGGACGTCATCTTCGCACACGAGTTTTAGGTCACTGATTGAAACAGAAAGCCACTGTCACACACCATTTCGACAATCCAAGGTTTAATAAGCCCGATAAAAATATCTAATTGGAATTTTTACCTGTATCGGGGGTTATTCAAAGCACCTCTCAAGTCGTCTACCAACGAGTCTCCTTTCTTCCATTTATTGATAAGGGCTTTGATAACCATAATATTTAGTCAAAGAATTTTGCTGTTAGACTGCAGTCTTCAGTAGTATTATTCTTGATCTCGTATTCACATTTATACCTTATGTTCTTCTTTATCAAATTTCCTTTCGTCTTTGTCATGTAGCCAATTACAGGTTTAACAATCGTGAATCATATGACTAGAATGCAAATAGGAGCTTGTCGTACAGACTGTTCTTGAAAAACTCGAATAATGAGCAGGAGCCAACCGATCATATTGGCTGACGTCGTAAGATATATAGTGCAAGCAGGCTTGTGTATCTATGCACTTGACAAAGACGTTCTCATACCTATCTCATAGTTAACCCAAAAAAAGGAGAAGAAAAAACAATATGGGTCTGACTAGAACTTTACTTTTCCCGTCAGCTGACCACCGTTTGATAGTTTAAGACAAACAAAAAAGAAAATAAATAAAATCAGATCTGAAACTTTACTATCCCGCTTCCTTGTTCCATACATGAGTCGCAGGAGAATGAAAAGTCTAACGATAGTGACAAGATTACTGTATGTGCTAACACAAACTGAAGCGTAAGATAATACGAAATGTATTGTAGTCAAGTTCGTCCAATAATATGACACTCGTCGACATGAGATGTTTAATATGGTATGATTTCTATATAACGAAGGCCAAAAATATTATGATTCCCCACGCATGGATATTTGATGCGCAAATATGTGTTCAATGGGCTTTACTGCATGCTTTAAATTAAAGTGATCTTTGTCTATGGCGCCCATAAATAGTTGAAATGGCGCATTGGGGGAAAGATCATTCGGGTACCGAGAAGCATCCAATTCACATCGATTGCTATGACGATGTTTCCGAGAGAATTTCTCTTCGTATCATGCAACTACAAATAGCCTGAAATGGAATAGCAACATTCAACTGCATCACTTTATGCCAAAAGAACAACAACCAAACTTTTCTTCAGTCGACAACATTAGTATGTTACTACGGTAATAAATAAGTAATACTTGTTGAACGATCTTTATTTGTGTCTGACTTACTATTGCTCTAATTGACGTATCTATTTTTTATCGCATGTTTCAACATGGTTTAGTTCAGTTCTACTGCCAGATCTGATATAAGCTGCTATTACTATGCTTAGTCGATTGGTTAATTTTTCTTTTATCCAGTTCTGCAAACCAAAAGTTGTCATATAAAGCTAGAGACCAGGAATGGAGCAGTTGAGCAAGTCGATTTCCATCGATTTAATTCTACACTTGCAAACTTTTTATTGCAAGCGACTGTTTTTCGATTGTATTGAGCGCTGTTGTCAGACTGTTGAAAAGGCAGATATTTGCAAACAAAGATATTGTGCCGTTTAAATTACTCTATAAGTTGCGTCTGTTCACGTAAGAGGTATCTTTATTACATGACAACTTTATTAACATTACAAAATACGCATACAACCATCTGTATGAGCACTGTTGTTATTATAACTATCACTTTGAATTGTCGACGGCGAACAACATGTAGCCGATGTTCCATGACTATACCGTAACGGACAATTAGCTTTCTACATTCTCTTACTATAAATTTAATAAATTCGAAGACCGTTCAAAGAAAGGTGAACTTACATAGTTATTGTGCAAGTACAATAAACCTTTTAGCTTTGCTATTTTATTTACCATGGAACATTATCTCGCAAGTCTCATTATATCGATCTGCTCTTAAGTTAATTAAAAAATAGAAAAGTAACTATCCCGATTAATCGACTGATCCGGATACTATTACTGTGTAATTTTTTCAAACATCACTTGTAAAGAGTTGTAATCTAAACTAACACCATCAATGAGTGATTCTTGTTTTGTAAATCATTCAGACGATGAAAAATCCAAACAGTTTCATTGTCAGCACTTTGGAGCGCAAACTTTAACTTTAATGAAAATGATTGAATGAACAGTACTGTTTGGATTTCTGAGAATGAGAACAGCGTTCTTACTTTAACGAGTCTAGTTCTATTATGCGGGTGCCTTTATCATTATGTATCTATTCAATTAATAGTATTCGACATAAAGAACGCAGGCATATTTTAGATTCAGAACTCTTGCACGCAGATTAACCAAGAATTGTATGTAAAGGTGTCATTTATGGAAGACTTGCACTGTCAAAAAGACCAAATTATAATTTTTATTTTTAAGCTTAGTCAGTGTTGCTGCGAATTAGTTAAAAACTTTGCCTGTTCATACCAAAGAATTTTCGTATTACGACAATCTGAACTCAAAAATTAAGTTTACAGATGATAATGTAATATATCAGAAGCGTCTGCATTAAGAAACTAAGCTGACGCAATATTTTAATTGAACTATGTCGATAGAAAATATCTATTCAAAGTCCTAATTCTTGATCTTTGAAAAATCATTATTTCGAATCAATATGTGAGTAATTACGCGATAATCTACCGTGCGAAACAAAGCCTCATTAGCGTTACAGTCTGTCGATTTTACGCCTATTTAGACTCTGCGAACGTTATTGGATATTCCATCGCCGTTCGCTCATCTGGCTAAGTATTTTTTGCTATGTTAGATAAATAATCAGCATGGTCTGATTGTTCTCGTCCATAACCTTCCCTATTCTTTAAGATCATAAGCAAATGTCAGATAAATTATAAATAAATAAATTATCTACGTAATCTGGAAAAACATTCTGACTATCTCTGCCAATACCCATTAGTATAAAAATTAACCTCACATAATAGAAATTGCGGCCTAGCAGTATTATTTACGAGCCGGGACTGATATGATTGGATACAACCCATTTTTTGTGACGTAATCCTTCGTGACAGACGATGCTAATAGAATGTACCGTTGAGTATGATTCTTGAAGAGTTTCTAGCGACATACTAGACATAAAAAATTGTTTCATTGCAAGACAATGCGCTTTGTATGAATACTCCCGCATTTAAAAAAGTAAAGTTTCGCAAGTTGAATTAAAGACGAGTCGGGCATATCTGATGGTACTCTCGCCATTAAAGGTAAAAATGGGAAATGGTCTAAAATTTTGTTTGCGTCATGACTGTACATATCAGTTAAAGAATGACGCTTGAGGCTCAGGAACAAGTATGGGTTATCGATATACATGTGGCATGGGATAATCTAATATATCTCGCGATTGACTGGGTGGCTAGTGTCAAGCCATCGTTCATGAAATCAGTTATCTCCTCGAGGAGCAATGGCAAAATTAAAATATCCGGGGTTTTTTGTAACACGCTGTATCTTGTGCTATGTTCATTTCGAATGGACATATGTCAGATGGGAATTTGCGTCCATCCGAATCAACATATGTCAGATGGGAATTTGTGTCCATTCCGAATGGACATATGTCAGATTAAAATTTATATCCCATTCCGAATAGACATGTATGTCAGATTGAAACAACCAGGTAACAACATATATGGGCATTACGGTATCAACCCTACTTGCGTACAAACAACCGAGTTTGTTATAAATATATGCTATTTAATAATCTATATAAGCGAGTAACTTGTGATATTACCACTTGTATTACGTCTTTATATTATATCGTTCGAATATGCGCTTGAAACTTACCTTATGATGCAATAAATGGTATTACACATAACAAATTACCGCACTGTCGATTATGACAGTTAAATATGCTTCATAACGTTTGGTTACCTTCATATGTAATCATATCACAATGTCAACTCTGTCAAATCCCCAAACCCGCATTTACATACGTAAAACATTGCATGTATCACTGTTACAAGAAGAATCTATAACACATGTGATCAAATAATGTTTATTCTCACCAAAACTGCACAATTCTATGCCAATGCCGAAGATGAGGGAGAATAGTGTGAATTCTGCTAATTATCTTCAACTACTTACAGAATGATTCGTTTAATGAGGTGTAATTGAAAAGTTCGATAAATCGTACGTTGATTCGTAAGCCGTATAATGATTATCAGAAACCACAAATCGTATGGTTGAACCCTTCGGCAAAAACCATACACCAGTCATCAAATTGTATGATTAACACAAACTTGTTCGATAACTATAACAATGGCGATAGTGAACAGTACATTGCTGTTCTACCATTCTGATTATCGCTTAAACCAAATCCTCTGCAAGGGTGGGGTAGTTATCACTAAATCGAGAAGCACAGATCTATTAATTTTCACACGATCTGTCTGTATTAAGCCCAAATTTGGTTGACAAGTAGGTGTGTGTCGCACCACCTTAAGCTTAAACCTAGATGGTTAAGTCTTGAATATCATCCTCCGAATGGGAAAGTATTCAGAACTCAAGCATTCTTCATAATGATGTCAATCAGGCAAAAAAAAAACCAAACGAATAAACCAAAATAATAATAAAAAACAAACTTTATAATAAAAAATGAAAATTGTTTGTTTTTTTCCCCGGCGCTTTGTGTAAAATTTTATATACCCGTGTTTTTTATTTTTGCCATTTTTTCCTTATTTTTTTTTAATAAATACTTAATTCTTTGTCGTTATTGATCACACAGCTTTACGCGACATACAAAAAAAAAACGCCACACGCACACAAACTATCCGTCCAAAACCCCGCTCGGGCTAGTCTATTTCATACAGTGAGATATTCACAATGATGTGTCGAGCCACGTTTTTTAATACTCTCGTTTTTCAGTTCTTCTCACTAACGCTTTCAATAACTCAAGCATATTTCCAATGATATGTTTACTTATTTGCATCCCCGCACCAAAAGAAGGACTATTCGCTATCGTGCTCTGCAACTCAAAGCGTTCTTTCACAATTATATGTCATACAATGTTTATTCACAATTGTATTTACATCTCCGCACCAATAGAAGAACTATTCGCTAACGTATTCTGTAACTGAAAGCATTTTTTTCACAATGATACGTCAGATCAGGCGATGTTTACTCACAATTGTATTTGTCTACAAGTAGAAAGACAATTATTAATTAACTTAACGCATTCTGTCAAAATAATAAAGCCGCTTCGGCTCAAAGTTTGGTCAATTTAACCATGATTAGATGTAGTTGTAAGACTAGTTAGTTGTTCAACAGCTCGATGTGCTTGTCGCAAAGCTGCTGTCATTTGTAACTTAAACTGCCACCCTCATAATCGTTAATGCAGTAATGTTAATTAGGTATATCGTTCTGTGTATTATGACGTGTTATATACGATAGGGTTGATATCGTAATGCCAATAAATAATTTATAATGTTGTTAACTGATTGTCTTAGAAAAATTTTAATAATTACTTTTTTGTCTCTCCCAATTAATTTTATTTTTTGTCCTTTGTTTTTATGATTCCAATCCGACATATGTCCATTCGGAATGGACATAAATTCCAAGCCGACATACAACAGGGGTACTTTGTTTTTATGTCAAACAATCTCTTCTGGAATGTCATAATCGTATTATCACTGCTGCTTTCATGCACGGATGTATTGATGCGTATTTCCGACATAATATTTACGTTTCTTATCACACGATCTGACCAGTCATTTCCTTACAGCGCGTAATCTAAATAAAGCATGCATCACGTGATAATTTGTTATTGCTAACACGTGTAAGCGTCCGAATTATTGGTTATAACGATTGTAATGGTTGTACTTGTAAGGGATCGATTATGCTTTGGGAATATTTTATACATCTTATAATACAACATATCAGCTTGTCGAAGTCGACTTTCATTGCTAATATTATCGATTACAAGAAATCCACCAATATAGTGTGATTGCGCGATATATGATTATAATAGCAAAATTACATTTTCTAACTTGTGTTAATATATAATGATAGACAATAAATAGTGTTTGTATTACAAATCTCTCGCACTTAACCGCCCCACACAATTGAACTTTATTCATTTATACTCAGGATTTCCAACATTTTCTTACTATGTTTTGAAAGTTTAGACGGATACTCAGGGTCGGCTTGAATATTTTCTCTCAAAACTTTCCGTAATTCTTTTGTATCAGTCTCAAAGTGCCTAATAATCATGAATCACAAATGTTAAAATAAAATAAAATATAATGTATGGATAACAAACAGTTTTACCTACACGGTACTGGGAAACCATTCTGATCTTCGTTGACTTGGGGTAAGATAAAATAATTCTATCTCTGCCAATACCTATAGGGACGACAATACTGTTAAACCTGTGAACAGTACATGCGTAGTAATATGAACATTCCAATACCTCTGCCTTCTGTGCTAAATATGATGCATATTCATGATATGTGTTGATTGCATTATTTAACAATCCAATGAAGAGATTCATTAAATAAATCACAACAAAGAAAGAGAATAAAACTGTCATCACGACTAGTAGTGGATTGTCATTTGGGCCCCAATTTGCGACAGATGACCAATCGCCTATTTCACAAAGGATTATGGTTAAAGCTAGTTAAAAACACTAGACATCCCAAACTGTTAACATTACCAACAAGAAACTTGTATGCTCCCAAAAGTGACGTATTAAACCACGTATAGACGTTAGTATTTTCATCTGGTTTCACAACCAATGACGTGCCATTCACGATCGTTCCATTATCTAGCGTTGTGGCAAGTGTTGTTGTCAGCTTCCATGGATCATTAGGATCATTATTATCTGGACTTGACGGCGTTTCCCATGAGCTGCCAGGTTCTGGTTTCAACAGCACAAACAGTGCATGTGCAAATCCTATGACCATAATTCCAAGGATCACCAGAAATGAGAATATTTGTTGTATAACGCCGAATATTATTGTCATATAAATTCCAAAATACTCAAACGGTCGAAGAAGGAACAGAAACTTAATCCAAAGAAGAAAAATGGATACTGATGTCATCCATCTTGGTGAGTCATTCTCCTGCAAATAATTTACAGCAGTAGCAAGAGGAAAAGAAAATGCACCACAATCTGTAATTAAACCAGCGCATGGTAAATAAATATAAATGATCTTTGAATTTTTAAATAATTTCCAGCACTAATAAGATTACGCCAAATCACATAGTCAAATTAAATAATGAAAATAAATAGCTTACCGAACCAATTCCATACTGACAAGACATAATATATCGGGTTCCATATGAATTGCCTAACTTCAAGATGAAGATGCCATACAGCTAGCACAACAGTTGCTATGAAGAGATTTTGTTTCATGTTGTTATTTGAGTTATCATCTATTAGTGATATTGCAGTTATGAAACATACAGCAAAGGCTATAAATATCATGCAAACAAGTATGTAATAATAAAATCCAAATGCTCGCCATTTGAAGTTTATCAATGCTTCTCCATCCCAAGTTCTAAACAATTCTGGTGCTCTGCTAATGACAGTTTTAACAAATGGACTTGGTGCCGGGAGAAGATAGTCTTTCACGATTGAAAACTGCTGAGGGTACGAACAAAAGTTCGGTAATCGGACAACGAGAGTTAATGTAGACCGTCTTTTACCAAGTCTTGCTCTATACCAGAAACTTTCTATCATGTTGTCTATTTGGCTGATGCTTGCGCTCAGAGCCGAGGATTTCAGGAGCAACCTTGCTAGTGACGTATTAGAACGCAGTACAATTTGCGCCAGTTGCAACGCCAACTGCCACGCAATCCGCCATGCCCCCTTCAATGAATATCGTTCGAATACGTTCATTATCCCCAACATACCGGCCAATTTACTCCGCTTTATGAGTCCACACGGATTTCCTGTTCTACATGGAAAAGCACAAATGCGATTGAAAGGTAGCATCAAACTGTTTACAGAGCGACACTGTGGAGCCAAAATTAAACATATATTTGAAAAATATATTGCGGCCTTATCAGGATAGTGCACACACAACTCTGGTAGTGAGTCGGTTACAAGTTGCAAAAAGCCAATATACTGGATTGAGTTATTGTGGAAGCAGCCAATACAAGTCTTCATTATAGACTCGACTACATCTTCGTCTCGTTGTTCAATTGCTTCAGCAAGCAATATATTTCCATACCTGGCCAGGTTATCTTCAGTTATCAACAAATTAATGAGATTTTCAAATAATTTTTTTCTCAATAAATGGTTAGTTTCCAATGCCTTTCGCTTATGCCACCAAATACTTTTGAAGCTAGGTAATGGCAAGGGTGTATCATCATTATAATTAAGCTTCGCATAAAACAAGTTTGACCGACTATCATCCATTTGTTCGTCGAGAGAAATGTCTGTCAGCTCGTACAGATAATTGAGTACGCTACTAGGCCTCATTCCATTATCCCAGTAATAACTAAGTTCAATAGTATCCTTCTCGCTGAGATAAAATATGCATAAGCATCTAACGGTTAATATAGCCAAATAACCGTTATCCAAAATTTTTGCATGTGTCACCTTTCCAAAATATTTAAACTCTTGAGCATTGATGGAAGTGACGGGGGATGATAATGAATTTTTGTAAACACAAAGGCCAGAATCTGTAGTCCAACGAAGAGATGCTCCGAAAGGATCTGTTGCTTCCAGATCAGCTTCTATACCATTGACCGAAATAGTTGAATATGAATAGTCTTTTTTCAACGAAAGATGCCGAATAGGAGTAGCACTTGGTGGATGATTGAATCGATTCTTGTTGAGGGTTTTGATGCGATCTTCTACTGCGCATATGACCTCAGGTATATCATCCGTATTTACTATTATCTTTGCTCTACTAATTACAAATGTTCGTTTGACCCTCCATTCAGTCTGATCAACGTACTCTTGAAGATTAATTGTATCCAGTGGAGTTCCGCGTTCGAGATTATACGGATACCATAACATAGCTTTTCCTTCTTTCGTCACAGTTAGCAACAAAAGATAATCCCATGTCTCTATAAACTCCATAGCAACGATCCAATCGTCGGTATTATTCTTTACTCGTATCGTCGACATTGGAAGTCCTGTTTGTATCCAATACACTGTCAATGTCTGAGCATCATCATCCTTAGTCACCAATGCAGATAAAGTACTCCTAGAATCTATTGCAATAACATAATCTTCTTCACCATGTTCTCTCTGCCGGGTAGAATCACTTCCAATGTAGTATTCCATTTCTTTTTTTTCGTTATCAAGGTCCCACTGTGTCAAGTAGTTACTGCATACACATATTAATTTCCCGTTGGTGATGGAGTATCGAACGGGCTTGTGAGGTGCTCGTCTACTGAAAGCATCCTCTGCTGGAAAAGGCCAATCAAATTCGGTCGTTTTGCCCTCCCAGCGATTTTCACAAGTCTCATAACGATGAACGCCGACATCATTCACAACAACAAATTCACGAGATCGAAAAAACGCATAGTGAAAGTTGCTGAAACCGCTTGCGCAGGTTTCTTTAGTGAGGCCATATGTGTTTGACGTTGTACTCGAACTTCTTAAATTCTTCAGTTCTGGTTCGAGTGACGGGTCTTCTTTTTCTCCGAAAGAGATTACAACTACGTTCAAGAAGTATTAATAACGATCGTTTTGAACCAGACATTTATCGCTTTGCAATGATCGATAATTTACCATTACCGACTGCCAGATATTCATGATCGGAAACAGCAAGTCCTTGATACGCATTACCCTCCCACGTTTCTTTTTTCTTTTCCGGCGTTTTCTCAGATAAACTCCATACTCTCACTACATCTTTATGGAATGTAGCAACATAGTTTCCCTCCGGTGAAACCACAATAGTTGTAGACTCTATCTCATTCGTCATCGGCAAACCGATGGCAAGATGTGGTTGAGTATCAGCTTCTTCCCTCACACCCGACATTGTAATAACTATAGAAACTTTCTCCGCGGTAGACGGATCAACTGTGTTACAAATGAGAGGAAGATCGGACTTGCATAAATGGCTCTAAAAGAAGCTTTCTGTACAACTTTTTATTATTTTTGTTTTTCATCATTTAGTTTGTAATCTTAAGTAGTTTCCTGATCAATTATAGCTTGCGGCTTACTTAGCGAAAGTCTTCGCATGTATTTTCGGCTATCTTGAGTTTTGCAGTCTTTGATATTAAACGGCGGTGTATGCGTAAATTATATCCTTCCGCCAAAATAGCAATAATAAAATCGACTTACGTTGGGTTAAGATAGTAATGTCATGGCTGAACTTGATAAGCGAATCATTTCCGTCGTCTTTTTTCTTTCTTCAGTATCTATCGGAAGAATTCATTATTAGACGATAGGTTGTGTATTCTACAGACAACGTGGCTGAACACCTCCGAGTTGTTCTTCAGGAATAAAGCTAAGGCTGCAATGGCTGTTGTGTACATAACGTCTTAGTCTTTAACCTCGAATTGACGCTAGCTTAGTAAATTCGTTATTGTCAGCAAACGATTGCTAATAAAAACGTCGCGTCGCCGAATTCTTTAACCATTTGCTTGTTATTTGGAATTGTAAAATAGAGCTATTTTTAATTAACTATCAAAGTCTGTGGAGTGATAAGAAACTTGTATTAAGGTATTTTTGGCATAAATTATCTTATACATGCATTTTATAAGATATTAAACTTCCACTGTCTTACAATCATCTTAAGGAGAATCACGTAACCAAAGTTTTATTACAAAACCAAAATTGCCATTCGTATAATGAATGATTGCAGATATTAAAAAGGCCTGTATTCTCTATTGTTGTTAACAATCGCGGGGACTATTTCTTTCCGATGGGATTAAATTGGCGAGTAACTCACGGTGCAAGAAACGAATGCTCCTAGTCGACATAGGACGTTTTCAGCTATATCGAGGAATAAATTATTTGGCTTTCATCGATCCGGTCGAACTAACAATATCCAACCTATAAATCTTGGCCCGCAGTGAAATTCTCGGGCTGCGCTAAATATGATGCATATTCATAATGAAGAGATTCATTAAAGGGATAAAACGTCATTATGACTAGTAGTGAATTCTCATATAGTCGCCACTTTGCTTAAAGGTTGTCTACATGACTATTGTTATTTCATACTTGAAGCAAGCAATATGTGTAATAAAAACAAAATTGTAGCACATGGTTATTTTATTTGCGTAGTAATAAAGCTACTTGGGCTGTCAATCGGTAGCGCCTATGTAGTAGTATAACAAATTTACGTTAATATGACTTTAGTTGACCGATTGTAAATAATAGACGAATGAGTTGGAGACGCATTGTTTGAGTGCAAAATGTGATATATTGTTGTGAAATATCTCTTGAAATACTAAGCACGTTAGCCTATTGCAAAATTGATTAGGAATACGATTGTGGTCGACATACAGTACACTCCCTGGACAAAGGTATCCGATGGGAATTTTCGTGTTGTTTTATTTTGTTGTTTCCAAATTTTATTTCCAAGCTTTTTCATTATCGTTTACAATGCCGAAAGTTCCGAATTAACAGAAGCTGATCGAGGAAAAATTTTAGGTCTGAGAACAGATGGAAGCGAGCATTTCAAAAATACCTAATACATTTAAAATTCCGCCATCCACTATACCGTTGTTCGGCAGAATTAGATATTGCTCTGAAAGAGAAATAATCACTGATTCCTCATCCAATTTGATTAAGAGCATGCCAAGACGGCTTGAGGCATGCATTTCGAATAATGGATGGCCAAATAAAGGTCTACGCGCAAAACTTTTCAACCATTCCGATCAATAATCCAAGAAGAAATTCGTTTATGAGAGCAAACATTTTAAAATGATAAAGTCTGTTGGACAGATTTTGTAAAAAGCAGTTTGCGAAGCTTTTTCGTAAATAGCTCAATTTCGGTCGTTTTTTATAGCAAACCGTTTTGAGTCACGATACTCGAACTAACGTCATTAATGCATAACCAACGTGCGTGAATTTCTGTGCATCAATTATCATTGGTCACATTCTGTATACAGGGGAACAATAGTTACATTATGAAAAGGTCTAGAAAAGTTTCTAAGTAACGATCAATCGCCGATGTGCTAATAGACGTTATAATTCCATACGTTTAACGTTGTAAACTGTTAGTTAATTATCTGTTATAGATATATCTTAATAAAAAAGGCTTATTATACCAATTTTGAAGCCATGTTAGGCTCTCAATATTAGTTAGTTCGTGGGTTGTCATCATAACGAAACAGATTTCAGTAAGGAGGACATAATTGCTGAACATGACTATAAACCAGAGCAGGAAGAGCAATAATAAAAGCACTGAAGACGAACAAAGCATTAAAAAATAATGTAAGAGCTCAAGAACTAGGTAGAGAGGAAGCAAGGGGAGGAAGTATGAGGGAAAGTATGAGTTTAAGGGACATAAGTGTCTGTCTTCAAATGGTCATTACTTCTCAACCACTTACCTATTTGCTGAGATCTTTGGCTCTTTAGACTCACAATAAAGTGGAAAAAAATATGGTCTAAAAATATGGTACCCTATCATAGCTCGAATAAAACAGAATTTGCAAAATTTAAAAATTTTTACCTAAAATTTTTTTGAAAATATTTTTTAAATTACGCATTACTCTTTAACCACGTATCCGCTCACCAACAAGTTAGCTCATTTAAATGTTCAGAACAAGATGAATGATGTTTTATAATAGCCAAAATGCAAGTAACATAGTAGTAATGTTCTTAAAATTACATTACAAAAATAAATGTTAAATTTGCCAAAAATAAGCCTACAGATTAAGGGATACTAGCAGGAGCTGGTGAAGGAAAATCTCGCACTGCACAGGAATTGCCAAATTTGTTGATCAAATATACAAATGGGGGTAATGATTAGTCAGATTAGAACGAAGAAAGTTTTTTCTTCTTTGTTATGGATGAACAGACAGTTGATATGGCTCTCTCACAGTCTAGGATAGAGGTGGTCAAAAAACATTCAAAGATCGTGTTGCCTTGACTGGGGCAAAGTATGTAATTGACAAAAAATAATAAAGCAAGGCCTATTACTTGTTATAAAGAACTAAGAGAACTATAATAATACGAGAGTTTCTATTATTTTAGACAATGTGTGAGATTGTTTGTTAATAATAAAAGATAATAATGCGAAATTATTTTTCAGAAAAGTGACTATGAAAACGTTAAATAGTTTAAAGCATCAAATTCTTCGAAATAATATTGAAAACAAGCACCAGTCTAACATTATCCAATACTTTCAGTGATCATTTATCTTATTTTTTTTTCAGCTTAAAAACTTTTACTGCTTTTCCTTGCGTGTTAATACGAAATAAACCGCTTTTTAATCAAATTCGCTATAGTGTATGTCACATGATATATTATTAAATACACTATATGGTGAGATTTCTTTTTTGTGTATAGCTCGTTATAGTGTAGAAAACTGTTGGATTTTGTGTCTCCACTATAAAGAGAGCCACTGTGTACGCATTAACTTTCGTAAATAATAACCACCCGTTTACTATGAAGAGTTGGGAAAGGCACGACTAAGAAAACTATAAACCGCACGCTATCAAATTAGTGATATGTGTGACCAGCACAAAGTTTTTGTAACATGTTGGTCACGTGGCTTAAGGTAAGAAGATAAACACGTGCACTGCGCGCTAAACTTCTATTTACTATGCATTCCGGCCGTTTGTTATTGAGTTTGAACTCTCACGAAAACATTTATATAATAACGTTCCTTAATATTAATAGACTTGACAGAAATTAATCTTTGACTGAAGGTTGTTGTCCCGCGTCGCGTTATGCTACACGTGAAGGGGCAACATTCTCCTCCTCAGGTCACGTGGTTAATATAAAAATTAATGAAGTAAATTTCTTACCCGCCAAAATTTTTGTTAAACATTCTTTGTTTTTATCACTACAAAAATGCAAGCAAACTGGGAGACGCTCGAAGTATTACCTTCACACAATCTCGTAGTTGTTCCGGAAAGTAATAAAGTCAGAGCACACTTGAAATCACTGCCCTCGACAGATATTACTTTCGGATCGAGGATAGGAGAATGTGGCAGCCTAAATCAAAGATGCAGAGTATATATACCGCCTGAAAAAGAGGATGTTATACCGAAGCGTGCTGATCAGAGTAAGTTGTTTAGAAAGTATGGGGGTGGAATATTGTGAACGTGAGGGGGGTAAGGCAAGGATTGCTGTGCAGAAACAAAAGTATTAGGTTATCAGGGCATGAAGAATTGTCTGAATTTTCATCAAATTTCAACAGTTATCAAACCACCTCTTCCGGACAAGTTGTTGGCTGAACTTTACAGAAAACGAGAGAAACAACTAGCGGCGAAGGTAGAGAATAAATAACTGACACACATTTTGTATCGTATGAATTGATCGAATTTTAACAGATTTGCCAGGAATGATATTGAATGCTAACTGCTTCTTTAACTTTTATTTCCGGCCACGTAATTAACTGTACAGCCAATAGAAACATTAATTCCAACAACCTTTCCAACGGCTCACACTAAATCCCCGTGTAATCCCACTGCCTCATCTCCCCGCTCATCCTCATTCCCCAATCAAAACATGTCTCTGTCTCATTCATCATCACACAATCCGCCTCTTAAGCGCAATTCAGATACGGTGAAAGATGATGAGGATGGTAAGTCGGAAGAAGAATATATCACTCGTTTATGGACCATGAGAGATGTTGCTTTGCGACAGAGCGCATCGCGAACGAACAGGGCGAATAAGAGAAGTAGGAGGAGATAGGAGAAGAGGGGAAAGGGAGGAAAGAGAAGCGGGTGAATGAAGGTAGGAGAAAACTTGGAAAGTCGTTTGTAATTTGGTGGTTAGGAGGAAGTAATGCTATCAGATTGTAGAAAACAAGTATGTATATCTTAATTTGTGGAAATTGTACTTAAAAAACAAAGGATTTAGTGTTTCTACAGCCGACAAAACGACATGTCCAAAGAATAATAATAATGTAATTGAAACACTGCCATCGGATGAAATTATGGAAGGGTATTATGTGAGCTTAACTGTCGAGCGAAATTATACTGCAGCAAAATTTCCAAAGTCTGTTTAGTCCACTTGAAAGGCTTAGTTACTTGGCAACAGTGATCGTTTCAGAATCCGCTGTCAGAACTTTGAAAATAATGATTTTTTTTCAGTTTGACTCTAAGGCAATTTCGTAGCTCATAACAAATTCTGGTCAGAACGTATGTTGATTATTCGGCGCTCGACAGCTGTTCTTTTTACGGTCTGAAGATTACATAACTGTGAAGTTACTGGATCAACATTACTAAGCGGTCTATTGTCTCTACAGGAAATCGCATGACGGCTTAGGGGTAGGATCATGTTGAGCGTAATACTATAGTAGCAGATGACCAAATCTTTTTTAGTCAACGGAATAAGGATTTGATTTATTGACTAACAGATTTCTATTTATCATCGGGGTGTTATTACTAAGAAAGGAATTCTCGGAATTTTTTGGCCAAGACCGCTTTATATCTACCGCTTCCTGTAATTATTTATTTTTCTTTTCATATTTATTGAAGAGTCATCCATTCTCTCGTAACAAATGAATAAAGAAGTGCTTCAATCAGAAGAATGGTAATAACAAATGTAACATAATGGAGCTTTTGAGAGTGTCATAAAGTAGATGAAGATATCTCGATGCTCTAAGACATGCAAAGAGTTTAAAGAATTAAATCTATTTCATCTGAGAATAGTAGCAAATAAGATATTGAAAACATCCACCTCAATTCCAAATCACGGAACAACAAGCGAAATTGAATTAACAAATTTGGAACGAAACTTGGCATGAAAAGAAATAAACTCGAGAAAACAAATAGATCAATCGATCCTTCGAAAAAGCGTAAACTTATCTAGTTCCGTTGTGCTCGAAGCACTGTATTATTATAGTTTATTATTATTCCCTACATGCTTATTAATAAATGGATATCGCATGTGCTCGGAACATACATTCCTCATCGAACATTAAAATGTTCTGGGTTCGACAATGCAATATATTGGTCACGAGGATCATCAAATCTTAGATTTCACATTTTCAATTCATTCCGTCATAAAATATAAAAAATGAATAGCTTAAAAGACGAATTAGAGAAGTCAGGTTGGTAGGTTTATCAACATTCTAATTAAAGCCATCATAATAGTATATATTATATTATTGTAACCCTCAACTGCACACCAAACAAACCCCTCCCTCCTTCTGTCTTGCAGGTTTCTAAACGAAGAAGGCATTTCTCAGATAGCTGATACGCTCGAATGCGACATTGAAGCTCTTACGGTCCAACAAATTATTGCAGAAGCGTTAAATGTTAATAAAAGTTTCATAAATGATGTTTACAATGTCACCTTCTTGAACTCAGAGGGAGCTCGTCAATTCATTATTTTCCACAGACGGATCTTCGCCACATATCATCTGGTTCATTGCCACGAGATATCACAACAAAGTCTCATGTTTCATCGCCTTTAGTTCTCCAAATTCTCTCCATTACAAATTTGTCGACGCCACAACAGAATCAATCGAATTTTCCACGGCTTTTGCAGATAGAGTTTACCGATGGAAAGAAGAAAGTCAAAGGGTTCGAGATGTTAGGAGAGGTAGAAGGAATCACGTGAGTAATTTAATAACGATAAAAAGAAGGGAAGAATCCAGATTGGGGACGGTATTGTATAATTCATCATTTAATTTTCTTATTCTATTGCTTAGCCTGAATACCCCGCCGGGTATAAAAGTCTCTGTTCAAAAGAATATTGTCATTCGAGACAATTTTCTTCTGTTGGGGCCTGGTATGCTGAAAATTCTAGGCGGAGAAGTCGATGAATTAACAAAAGAATGGAAGGCAGGAAAGGTCGTAATGAACGCATAAATTAAACTCAGGAGGGAAATATAGCTTAATTCTATACAACATTTGGAAAGCGTTTTGTTACGCGTTATTCTCCGTTCAAGCAAAGGGATCTACCAGCTCTCGCAATTGCGTCCAAAAGTAACAAAGCTTTATTTCTTTTTTGTTTTCTATCTTGTAGCAATTCATCAATCGCTCCCATAAGGGTGCAAAGAAAACGGGTAATACATCCACTCAAGAAGATGGACCTCCCCCGTTTGTTCCCTTTAAAGTTAAAAGTACAAACAGACCTCCTTTGACGAATGTGAGTCCAAATAATAATGACAGCAATAATTTAGGGCCCCGGCAGCAATCTTTGCAACAGCAACAAAGTCAACAAAGTGGACGAGGGGGGAGTAGAGGGGGAAGAGGCGATGGAGGTTCGCGGGGACGCGGTGGAAATGGGGGACGCGGTGGAAATGGCAGACGTGGTAGTAGTGGTGGTAGTAGTGGTGGTGGTGGTGCTAATAGACGTGGGGGACGTGGACGGGGTGGAAATCGCGGGCGATGGTAGCATTTAGTAAAAGCATTTGTGTGTTGAGATATTTAGACGAGAATGAAGACTGTAATATTTCTTATGCAAATGACAGAACGCTTCTCCAAACGACAAAAGTAATGAATACTCAATGGGATCGGTTGAAAATATAAATAATTCAGCAGAGTCATCCATAACGGGGCGAATAGCCTATTAATCATATCGTTATAGGGCAGGAATCAGTCTTGTAAATGGTATATTTCAAAATGTTGAATATGATGACGTTTACGGATAATTATCGTCAAGTGCCAGTATAGCTTGCCTTACCTCATATTCAATGTGTTCTGAATTGACAAAACACAATAGTGTGGATTATCAGGACTGTTATACATAAGTATTAGAAGAATATAGCCCTATACGTGTATATCACGTGATTCGGTATAATATTAAGATCACAATTAGCATAAAGTCAATTTATGCAATTAATAATCATACTTATTGAAGTTTAGTAAATGTAGGAGCGCTTTCTTTATTTGCATTTGACGTTATACGTTTCTCTTCCAACCGCTAAATACCCGTCGAAACTCGCTTGATCGCGAGATGTTGTTCAATTTACGCTTCTAATAAGATTACGTTTAATTTTTCAAGTTATCAGCGTTTGAAAGAGAATATCAGATCAATTGCGTTCATGTGATTTACCTCTTCAATGCACGAATTCATCATATTTAAAAAATACAACGCTGACACTCGTATGACCAAAAATCGTACGATACTCATCTGCGACCGCCAATCACTATTCTATTTTATCACGTGATACAGCTTCGTATAAAGCGAACAGTAGCATATGTAAACGTTATTATTATAACGAGGGAATTTTAAAAACGAAATTCGTATAACAAGGTTCGACTGTAGACTTTATGTTGCATCTTGGTGTAACATAATGTCCGAGAATACTGCTGTACTGTATACAAGGGAAAATCAAAACTGGGAACAGGGAACTGGGATACAAGGGGGAAGACATAACTGAGGTACGACTGTATGTGTTACTGATAAAGAACTGGAGATTATCTTTATGCTATTTGGTTGTTCTCGTGTTTTAAAACAACCCTGCGCAAGCAACTTTGATATAGACTCGCAACAATAATTTGACGGGTGCAAGCCATAATGTATGCCATTTAGAAGATAGATATCATGGCGCTAAACTTTGCGAGTTCTGTATTAGTAAATATGATCATCGCTTTACATTTAGTTTACAGTAGCTGATGAGCGTAATTGCCGCATCGCAATACGAGTTTAACTAATTAATTTGCATTAAACGTAAATTTCCAATTCGAATACAATTGGCCTGTACTCATGGATAAGTTATGGCTTAAAGTTCGACTTAACCTTATTCAAAGTAGTTATGATAAGCATACCTTATTTGATTGGAAGAGTAGCAAAAATCGCGTTCTATTATGGAGTGAGATAAACAAAGTTTCATCATGTGATCTAAATTACTTTAAACAGCAAGTACTATAATAATGTCGTAGTAGCGCTGAAAACGACGTATAGAATTCCCTCTTTATTTTTGGAACGCCCAAAGTTTTTATAGTTTCAAATCCGGACCTCTATAATGTAGAGGCTCTGAATGATGACGGCATCCACTGTTCAAGTGCATAATTTATCGTTATTGTATTCTTCTTTAATCATATTAATATTACGCCTCGTCATTCTTGGCAATCTTCATCGTTACATCAGCGAGCGCCACGATTTCCTTATCCGGGTATTTAGGTCCCAAGCGAAAATCGTCCTAAAATATACAACAATTCCCGAAAAGTCGTTAGTTTATCGAGGATTTCATCGATCGGCCGATCGCATGACACATACACATTTTTACACTGTTATTATTATTATTGGCCCGGGCAGAGTTCGGACCGCGGTGCATTATTTTATTCACACAAAATGTGGAACATGATTTTATTCCCGCCCCTTCACTCATATCCCACGTAATAAAGATGAGTCAACTGATTAACTTTTTAGCGATAATCAAATAAAATTGACTTAGTGCCAACTAACTAAAGTTGGCATTGATTAATTCGATTGAGTTGGCCCATTTGATTGACTCGAGTTGTTGCAAACGATTAACCGACGGATTGTTTGATTTTTCGGTTTCCCCTTCCCGGCTGATTCGTTCAGCCGACCGAATACGTCTTTGTTACTAATGCGAATTTAGTATACAGAATGTGAACACAAATGACGTTGCTTACCAAAACCGAATATCATCTGCTGTCAAACAGCCAAACAAAAACGTTTATGCGATATTTCGTTTGTGGGGTTCTAACTATATATATATAAGCATGATCGTGAAAATAATTAGGCTTTATAGAACAAGCTTTATTTTTTCTGTTTGTTCTCATACATTCGCTGTGTTTATAAAATGACTCAAATTCCTGAAAAACCGGAACGAAATAATAGCGAAACTGCTTCTGAATCACAAAGTGCGCCGATCCCAGAACAGACTCTACAGACACCACCACAAATGAATTTTCAAACGTCAGATGTGAAAACTTCAGAATCTACAACAATTACACCAACGTCCTCGAATGCGCTACCGGCTCCACATTCCATTTCGATACCGCCGGCAATTTATAATGCGCATTCAAGTCCAGACTCAAATTATGCAAACCTGTATACATACAAGTATGGAAACGTGCACTTTCAACCGTCAGCTGAACCGCCGCCACCATACAGCTCAGTCGTGCCTGCGCGCGCCTCCACTTCTTCACGACCGCACATTGTAAATATAGTGGATGAGGAACGTCAATCAGGAAGACGACAGGGGAGAAGGAAACGCCAAAATTGTTCACCGTTACCTCGCTGGGTCATCGTTCTGATCGTGATAATCTTAATACCCCTCATTATATCCATTACGTCGGTGAAGATTAGCGGCAAAGATCCTTTTGATGGGACTTACAGTACAGACACAAATCAACCGCAAAAAGATTCGATGACATAAGCGTCATCATGTGAAGGACATTACAATCGAGAACAAATTCTCTAACATTGGACAATGCCTCAAAACTTGAAAGATAATAATTTATATTTTAATTATGTTAGACACTATTACGTCGGCGAATACGCCCTCTTCTAGTTTCAGCATCTCCCTTGTCAAACAACTCTTTTAATTTCCCCTCTTTCTTCCATTTGTTCAACATTTCCTTTCCCGCCTTGTAACCCACTTCCACTATTTCTTCAAATCTATTAAATTCCAGAGTACCATATTGTTGTACGGGCATTTCCATGAAGAAGCAGTTGGGAGTTTTCTTTGCCACTTCCAGCGTTTTAGCACTTGATACATATGTCAAGCGCGACTGAATGTCCGTCATAGTAGGGATCTTCGCTCCGCGACGGAATGGGTTCCATCTATTAAATAGGACCCACCAGCCGGAGATGGAGTCTCCGTAATAAACGGGAGAGGTGTCATCGTGAGCAGCAACGTCAACGGCAAATATTGTCTTTGCCCCCATCGATTTCATCACTGAAACCTGTGCATACATTATATTTTGTACATCATATAATTTGCATTACATAATGTTTATTGAAATTAATAAAAGGAAATGGTAGAAATCACTTCATATACAAACTTGTTATACATTACCGGTAGATTATCCATGTATCCTCCATCCAACAGCAAATTACCATTCTCACATAATGGTGGAAGAAAAGCTGCTAAGGACATAGAGGCTCGTATGTATCTCCAAGCAGACCCACTCTGATGAACTTCCATTCTGGACCATGTTATATTTGTTGTAACCGCAAAGTATGATAGCCACATGTCTTCTATTTGGGTATCAAAGAAAGACTTCCATATAGTTCTATTAAATTCATGTCCTAGAGGCAGATGAAAACTGTTCAATACGCGTGATCACGTTTTAACGCTCTGTTTCTTTCTGTTTTCTTACCTGAAAACCAAGCCGTCACTGGATATGTCAAATCAAATATCTGGCGCCATTTACTGGACATTCTCCCACAAAATGCTTTAGCTCGTCCAATTATAGCAACGTGATCTGGTACCCTAGCATACAGGCCTCCCACGTAGGATCCAATACTGACACCGCCCACCATATCAATTGGAATACCCGCTTCTTCTAATGCACGAAGCACACCAATATGCGCACAACCTCGTGCACCACCACCACCCAACACCAATCCCACCGATTTGCCACATAAACGTCGGGCAAGTCTGCAAAAAAGGATAGGAGTATTAGATAAAGAATTAAAGAAATGTGTTAGAACATATCGACATAAACAAACCTAGAAAAATCACTACGATTCCCGCTGAACGTTGTCGATCTTTGCGGAGGAATACGAGGATAATAGTTGGATATATGATCTCTGATGTTCATTAAAGGGCTTTTAGGCGTCTGTTCCAGTATCGTGGGTTTCTCGAGAGGCATTTGAACATGATGATGCGCATGTATCCACATGCGATCCTAAAAGCGTGACACTGAGGTTAACAATAGCGGCACGAACAAATATACATGCACTTGCTCGTTCTCATTACCTTCAACCATTGGCGAGTAGTACCAGGCGAACAAGACCGATCCGAATGAAGTAAAACAAGCTCTTTTCGAGCAGTCGTCTTGGCACCGATTAACAATCGCTCGTATTTGCCAATAGAAGGATCACCATCACCAAGAGCGACGAGCAAAATACAATCCGCCTACACATACGCTACACCGTTAGCATCTATCCGTCATCTCAGGTTTCATCTTGGAATCAAACGCCTCATATCCCTCAACAAACCTGTCGGATACACTTTTGCATCCACGAAGAATTAACTCCTCCATCCGCCAAATAAAGCACTATCCTCGCCTTCTCCTCTTGTTCAGCAAGCCAACTTATCAATTTCAACCTACCCATCTTACTGAACGCATGTTTCCCCAAGGCAGATGTAACGGAGGCTTGATTTAACAAAATAGCAGTCTCCCCCGTCATCTCTAATGCATTCTTTAGTTTGTCTGCAAATTGAGCTATAGGAACTCCACTATTGACAGGAAGTATGCCAACCGTTTTAAGGTTGGTATTGTTCTTTCCAAATTCGGAACTTGCATTGCCGCGGTTAAACTCGCGATCTTGCCCAAGACGAGTACGTAAGGCAATGAGGCGAGAAATATGTAGAGTAATTTCAGGATGACGAAGAGCAAGAGCGTTGAAAAGGGTTGTCGGCATGCGTGCAAGTTCGGTATCACGGATTGCGTGGAGAGTATACGAGCGTGGAGTGTTGGCTAAAATGTTACGGATTGAATCATAACTTAGAAACATAAAGTAAAGAAAAATTAAAATTTAAAAAGTGACGGAATCATATGTACTTATGACTTCTAATTCTCCAATGCTCTGTCCCTGGCCATATTCTGCAATAATATCAATAGTTCCGTCAGCGCTTTCGTTAATCGCACGCACACGTCCATTAAGAACAATGTAAATAGAATCACTAGGATCTCCTTTACGGAATAACACTTGTCCAGCGTTGACCTGCATCCAGTCCATTGCAAAGTCTATATGAAGAACTACAGATTCGAACGTAATGGGATGGTTAAGACCCAAACTTATGGCATCATTTCAAGTTATATAAACAGTAATTACCTAACGGTGACAATGAACCGATCAATCGCTTGGCGAGTGTAAGAAGAATGTTGGGGTTCTTTTCCATTAGCCTGCTTAAAGCCGCCTTTGGTAGATAGCCAACACAAGTATCCGTGCTGGCGCGAATATTTACAAATGACGGAAAACCAGTCAATGCGGCAAGATATCCGGCAATACCGCCTGGCTTGATCATAAAAAGACTTTTATCTCTTGTTTGTTTTGATGCGTTATTAACATGAGAGTCCCTCCTTTTGTGTGGTGGTTTCTTAGATTCATTATCTTTGGATTTTTTTGTTGGCGTTGATGGCATAGCTGTGCCCAAGAACTTTTTATCCACAGAAGAGACAGATACATCTAGCAACCCATCGATCACAAAGAACAGTCCAACGTCACGTTCTCCTTCCTTAACAAGAAGACTACCTTTTGAGTAAAATAGTATCTTCACATCGCTATCAAACTCACTTGTAGCTGATGTTGTATCAGTGACCGAGTCGTCATCCAGGGTATCTGTCAACGTTGTCGTGCTACTGTATGGGCTGCTACCAAATAAATGATAGGGAGCTGTAGATATCGGATCAAAGTAATAATGCGTG
The DNA here is from genome assembly GCA_910592205.1 of Paraglomus occultum. Classification (NCBI taxonomy): domain Eukaryota; kingdom Fungi; phylum Glomeromycota; class Glomeromycetes; order Paraglomerales; family Paraglomeraceae; genus Paraglomus; species Paraglomus occultum. The sequence continues at coordinate 50,638 of CAJVPJ010000001.1, forward strand.
CGTGTTCCAGTCTCAGAAGTTCCTGGCTTTGCTCTGCCCGCTGGTCGTAGCAGGCCAATACCTTTTGCAATGCCTTCAAAAACGGCTTCTTGGAGATACATCTCATCTTCTGCATCAAAATCCTTGATAGGCGTGGCCTGTGCAGGCTTCAAGGTTTTATTCTGTACGTTGAGATAATTTTCCTGTAAATGGATTCGCGGTTCATCTACAAAGGATGGACGAAAACGTGGTGCGGGAGTAAATTCGACGTCACTTCCATATGCTAAATCTTGTCCTGGGCGAGAGTAAGGCCTGACCTTCTTCATAAATCTACGATCACCAAGCACTGCATCATCTTTGAGATTCTTCTTGCCTTCGTTAACAAACTTTCGACGCAATCTTTCCATGCTTCCAGGTCGGAAAAAGTTCGCTGGCAAACCATAACTGGCAATGTCATTCATTGCTTTCTCTGTTCTTAAAAGATCTTTAGTCAATCCAAGATATTTATATCCTGTCCAGAAAGTGACGCGTTGAAAACGCGTGAGAATCACTTGCACAATATGTGCGACTGCATTTGGAAACTTTTCAGTAAGTCGGTGGAAAGCCTCGACGGGGATAACAACCAAAGTAGCATCATCAGTTGCACGTGCAATAATGTTCGGATGAACTGATCTATTAAGACTCTTATCTTTCTCGAATAATGTATATTTTTGCGGTTTAGTGGATGAGTCGATTGATGAAAATAAACTATCCTTCTCGTCTGCATTTGTTCCATTGGATTGAGTGGGATGTATGCGATAATTTTCATCTGGGGGGGTTTGATTATCTAAATTTGTTAAGACATTAGACCAAGCTTCTTGGCCTGATCCATTTGACGACGAAGACATGAATGTTGTCTCACTGGCTTTTCCTTTATTTTCCTTTTCGTTATTCTGTTGATCTTCGCTATATCGTAACTCAACATCATCAGTAAATAAGGATAATATCGTAAATAAACTGGATAAAGTCCCTCCACTTTCAACTTCATTCAGTAACTGATATCCTCCATTCATATCATCGCTCTCGAATGGATCCGCATTGATGATCTTTTCATTTCCAACTTTGACGAACACCTGTACATGTCCATCAATTACGGTATAGAAACTCCTCTCCTTCTCTAGATCTAATGTATCTTCAGCTAACAATCTTTTTGTCTGCAGATGTCTAGCCAACTCATGAAATACCGGTTCCTCCAAATACCCAAACACTTTAATACCCTCCAAAAACATACTCAAGAATTTATCAGGACAATTTTTTATTGATGCCTCATGGCCGTCTACGACGTCCGGGTGGAGATCGAAACCTCCTCCCTGATTTGTAGGGGCAACTGTTGGCAAGCGAGAATATGTAGTCAGAAGGCGAAGCCCGGTGAGCAGGAGTAAAAACAGTACAACCACAGTAGGAAAGTTTAGTTGAAGAGTGAAGGACCAAGAGAGAATAGTGAGTATCCATGCAGATATCGAGTATGTTATAGAAAAGAACCAGCTCGGAAGTGTCGAAAAGAAGAAGACGGCAATAGTATAGAAAAGGTCATGAGACTCTTGAATTTCTTGTGAATATTGATCCATCTGAAAAGAGGAAACAGTTTGTTCTGAAAGTTCGATCAAATCCATCGTTCAATGTTATTGAGAACGAGAATGTTGAGCGCGTTGAGTCGGTTACTGTCATTATTAAAATTAAAATCAATGTTGGTGACGTCTAACCCAATCGATTGTTTCTGGACAACAATAATAATAAGGACTGCAAGGGGCACAATGTACATAAATTCTTTTTAGATAATTATTGTTGCTTTTACTTTCTCACACCATGTACACCAAAGATCCATTCTTTGCAGTCAAAGAGTAGGCCTTTTCTGGTTCCACAGTAATCTCAAGTTACTTGTTGTTTCTCGTTCTTTAATTTACTTTTAGGCATTCCACTATAGAGAAGTTGAGCAAAACTTTGCAAATGCTACTACCATATTTCAAAGCTGGTCACGTATTTATAATACAGTTGCCTCGCGAAATAATGAGGAACTACAACGTACTGAAGAGGAGCTAACAGGCATGCTACAAAATGTTGGAATGGACCTGGATGACTTGGAGGAGACTATTAATATCCTTTAAACGATAAATTTTGCCAATTTCCGAATCGTTTGATATATCCTTAACCAATTGTATACGTGTTGTTGAAAGCGATCCTTCAAAATTTGGTCTCACAAAACAAGATGTAGTCTCTCGGCGACAGTTTGTCGAGACCACGAGAGAACAAATACAGGTGTGTATTTTGTGTAAACCAGCTTGCCTTGCAATGACAATATAGAATATATGTAACGATTTCATATCTGTGTTTCGATTAATAGCATATGCGTTTAACTTTGGCTGATCCACCGAAGAAATTACAGACGTCTGATAATAAACGACGGCAGGTATTTATTTAGTCATAAGAAATGTGGGAATTTTTCCCCTGCTTATACTTCTTCGGTTACAGGAATTGATGGAAGGCGGTCGAGCTTTACGCGCTGCCGATAATCATAGTTCCCGGGTGCGATATGAAGATGTCGAAATGAAGAGTTCACAATTTATTGAGAATGAAATGGCTCATCAAAGCGTGCGTGTGTTGTGTTGTTTTCTTGAAGTATTTGGCTTTGCTTTCTACAAGCATCAATTATAGCCTACATACGTATTCTTCCTTTTCACAGGTTCTAATAGAAGAGCAAGATGAACATCTGGATTCTTTATATGGAACTGCACGGAATATCCATGAAATTGCTACGATCATGGGACAAGAAATTGAAGACCAAACCACGTGGGACTCTTTAGATAACGTTGTCTGGTTATTCCCAGTCTGCGTATAGATTTGTTCTTATTCGTATATCAACTGCTTTTGTTTGTAGCCTACTAGACGAATTTGGTGGCCAAGTCGATCGAGTACAAGATCGTCTAAGCAGGGCAATGTCCAAAGTAGCATATATTATTAAAAAGAATGAAGGTAGGTATGAGACACTATGCGGGAGAGTCGTCGTTAGTGTTGAACAAGTGCTGATTTTGATTAACACGAACTCGTATGATACGTAGAATCAAGGTCAGAATGCTGTATCGGGATATTAATCGTAGTTTTAGTGATTTTGTTGATATTAGTCGTTGCTATTTAATTGGTGGATAAGAAATGCTATAATACCAAGGATATATCTGAATTACTTCCTATTAATAATCAATCATACTAATTGAAATTGTCAAGCAAAAAGATACACGTCCCGTAGAATTTGTTTGCTCCTTTTATAGAATAAGCTATTTTATTATAATCCGTAATAAGAATCGCATGTAAACTTATTGTTGTAGCAACATACTACATCACAGCAGCCATTTCCGATCAAAGAGGGATATTGTCAAAGTTACTTGATAAAACTTATGAGCTGAACTTAACAAAAATAATTATAAACCACCTCAAAATACGCAAATTAAAAACATTATTGCCTTTTTATTCTGAAAGGCTGGTTCTCATTAGAAGACAAAAGAAATATGAGTAAAGAAGAAACGTTAATAAAAATACGAATAATATGTAGATGTCACTAGAACGACCAAGTTGGAAGGTAATGACAACCTTTTGCATCATTGATTCTTAATAATGAGAGTTTTTGGCTGCTGTTACTGAATATCGATATACATTGTACCACTTTACTTTTCTGTCATAAACGCCATCTTCACAGGCCAGTTTTCCTCCAATATTCCTACTTGCTTTTTTTTTTTTCGTGACAAAAGCACATAATAACGTTGTCCGAAATCTGTTTAACTTTTCACTCTCTCTTATTTTCGTTCTCTCTCTTTCGATTCACTATAACTCAAGATAGCTTACGTGTAATATTCTATTGTATTGATTTTTATTTATATTAGATAATTAAGAAGTAAATACCTTATTTGTTTTAATTAATCCCATTGTCTACTTTTAATATTAGCCAGCGCTATAGAAATGAATCCATCTAACTTTTCTCTTTTCTTTTGAAGGTAACGGAATTAAACGTTTTCGTTAATGGCAGATTCCTACAGAAACGGAAAGATTTTGAAAAAGAAATTGAAAAACTATTGCGAAATGATGGTTTTATACCCTTGTGAGGTGAGAATTTTCACCGAGTATAATTAGTTGAGTAGTTAATAGTGTATCTGAAGTTACGCTGCCACTTGGGTGTAGAATTTAAAGCATATCGATGCTACAGCTTGCAAGCTATTATTATTAAGATTGCTTAGTATGCGTATCTGAGGGTAAACGCAGTAGGTGTAAATACATTTGTTGATTCCCGTATCCGACGAAGCGTTTGAGGGAAGCGGGCGTGGTGAATAGGATACATGAAATACTTTGCGATCTTTAATATAATGTCTTAATAGTTGTGAGCATCATTCTCCGTTGCCGACAAAGTCTTTGAGGGATATGCAGGCGTGGTGAATAAAACGGCCTGTTGTGAACGTTCTTCAATTGGTTTTTAACTACAGTGATACGTTTACTCATTTTCTCTCTGTTACAGTAAGGGACCAGACGAAGGAATTGACATAGTTGTTGTACATAATGGCGCTTTGGGTCCGAGTATTTCCTCCCACGCAGTTACTCTAATGAATATGCGAATTCTGAAAATGACATTAATTTCGCGTATTAATAAGGCACATGGTCATAGTATGCGCATCAGACGATATGATTGGTGCATTCAAATTGTTTCACAACGGAAGCACGTGCACTACGCGTACTTCTGAGCTAAAAACAAGGTAGCAAGTAAGGAATATGAAAGTTATCAATGCTATCACAAGAGAGCAGTTGGGATGCTATTAGTTGGGGACAGAGCGGGATCGAGCATATAGGAATAGCCTTATATTAATAATGGTATTAGTTATTGACTTCATATTCGTCTCGACTAACTTAACGTTAATTACTATTACAGCCCGGTATAATAGTTTAGTGCCAACAAATCCACAAGTTACGCATGAGCACCACATTGTTATCAGCTATATTAATTTTTCAGTCTCTAATTTATTATTAAGCCACATAATACAATGTTCACTTTGGCACCCCCACGTATAGTAAGTATCAATAGAATAAAGAAGCTGAGATGGGAAATGCTAGCTTGAAAATTATAGAGCCAGCTATGCGAGATGATCTGTGTTTTGAGAGGATGGAATTGTTAGTAGGAAGCTGATGTAATATCTACGCATTTATCACATTATAATTATGGAGAGGGAACAGTATTTTCATAGAGTTTTGCGTACAATTGGGCACAATAGACTCTCGAGTGGAAGCCGTCTGTTGAGAAAGAACACTTTTAAAGCAGGGAGTCCCTGATATGATGTATAAGCAAAATACTACAGAACTCGAAGAGAATTAATCACGTCAATATCTTCATCCCACTATGTATAGAGCATAAGCAACCCAGTTCGCAAATCTACTAACCAACTTTTAAATGTAAAAATAGTACACATCATTAGAACTAACTGCAAAAGATTAACAAACTAACTAAAATTTTTATGTAATCTAGCAGTTTACATCAATTTTACTGTCTTTCTCGGCGTGGCAATGGTAGCATCATATCAGGTATGCTAACCCGCTTAACCATCTAAGCCATGTACGATGAATACACAAGATTAATATTAAAATTTAGACCTAATAATTATAGCCAATAAATAACCGATACAGCTCTTTCAGAACAATCAGGTTAACCATCGTCCATTCTCCAATAACATCTATAATTATATCATTCCAAATCCTTCTGCATTGCTTATTGCGGTCAATAAACGTTCCTTTAGCTTCTCTTTTGAGCTATATTCACACAACAATAGCACATTGTAACATGTATGCGAGGTAGGTAGTCTATCTGAATCACCACCATTCTTGGCAATCACAAACTGTAATTTGCTCAAACCACCTATGGGAACTCTGTCGCTACCGGTCGTAAAGAAGAGCAGCCGCTTTTTTTGTTCTTCGGTAAAGCCGTGGACTATTTCCCAAAAGTTCCTGTGATAACATTTAATCGCCACATCAGCAATCTACCATAATGAATAAATAAGTCAACACTAGTGTTTTGACTCACCTTACAACCTGGGAGTTCTTGTTGAATCCGCCATCATACTGCGTTACATTTTCCAGCGCCTCAAAATCCAGATCACGACTACCACACATTAATTGTTCCACCTCTTCTGGACGGAAGAGCTAACCAAGAGTATACAAACACTTAATAAGTTTCATCAAGAACAACCGATTCGCAATGCATATATTACTCACTTGAATTGCACTGCCGCCACAAACAAGATCGAACCCTTCTTTAAATGCGTTAAATTGTCTCTTGATGGATTTATTTAACCAGAAATCAACGAATAGGTCGACGAATTCTGTATAACAACCGGTCGAACGTTGATTAATATTCGATTACCAATGAATGATTAAGAATGAAATGTTACAGTTTATCCAACCTTGTCGATTCTCATTTGTTAATTTGATATGAGCTCCACCAGGCTTCAATTCGTGAGTAATGCGATGTCCAAACGACTCATATTCAATCTGGAAAGTACGGTTATACGTCGACTCAACATCATCTTCCAATTCCAATAACTGCTCCAATCCTTTACCTAATGACTGTTAATACATGTATGATAATTAATAACCAATCTTGAACAAGAAATACGATAACGAAAATATGTCTTCTTACCGGGTCCAACTCCTTTAAATCAGTCAAAGTAGCAGGTTGTCCCTTCAATTTTCGATACAACACTACCGGAAAATGAACATCCAAAATCACTGAATTATATATCGCTAACCCTAGCAACCTTCCTATAAGCTTATATTCATCAAGAGCTGACTCATCGAATGGATTCTGATTGAACCAACACAGTCTTGACTCTTCATTCTGCGTGAACATGCCTATCGCCATGTTAGTACTAGTCGATATCGGGGTAGACTTACGTTAATTCGAAGAAATGAAAATAGACCTACCATATTTCTGATCAAACATCTCTCGCACTACAAGCTGGAAGAATTCCTTCTGTACACCACCTTCGTCTACGCCATCTTCACCTGCAAACTGGACTCTGAGCTGCTTTTTTAAATCTTGCGGTGACTTTGACTCAAGCTGTAATGGTGAATATGCGAAATGAGAATGAAGACACTGAGCTTTTGTTGACGACTTACAGAATACATCATGTACCTGATACAACGCGTCTCTTATAATATGGTCTCTTCGGATCTCCAGAATCAAGTAGGGCGAATTCACGCCAATAAACATTGCCCTAAAGAACGAGTCCTTTCATAAAAGTACCGAAACGAAACCGAGTTAGATATTTTATAATCGAATACAAATTATTGAACCATCACGACACACACCTGCAATTCATGACGCATTTGTACCATGCTCTCTATCTTTAAAACGTCCGCTTTTATTATTGGAGTCAAAATGAAAGGATGGTCACAAAACGAAAAACTAGCAATGATGGGAACAAAGACATAAGCTTCAGTAACTGTGAGAACACTTTTAGCAAGCAATATTTGCTCATACTTACCCATCTTTTTGCTTAAAATGCGGGAAATCATCCTTGATATCGATGGTTTCGTTGACTGCGTCATTATAAAATTCCGAGAAATGTAATAATCTCCTTTCCTCGTTTAACTTGTCTGCCGAAAAGACAATTTTAAGTTATTGTACACCGACATATTTAATTGTAATTGTTACTTAAGAATGAGTTCAGCAAACACTCACAAAACATGCTCAGACACCGTGTTGCGTTCATTACAGCTTTATCTTTATTCGGAGTTGTCGCTCGAGTCCATAGACGTAATGTGATAAACTGTTGGAATAGAATGACATAATACCGAAAATCCTCCCTGAGAGTTGCCTTCGCATCGTCATCATTTCCTTTTATTGAGTCGGTTTTATTCTCATTATAACTCTTAGATTTGTTTGGTCTTTCTGCTAAAAAGTATTGACAGAGAATTTTTTTACGACTCTCTGGTAGTCCGGCAATAATCTCTACCAATAGTGGCATGATATCAGCATGTTCGGCATGATCCATTAGCAGTGGATTTTGTAATATTATGATAAAACAAGCCAATGTCTCTATTTGTAATGTCTCATAACTACTCTTAATTCGTTCGAGTAATTCTATTGTCGCGGTGACCAGAGTTTTGCTTCCTTTGTTATCAGGGCATTCCTTTATTATGAGATTGTAACTCTTGCGGGTTTCTTCAATGTTCAGAGGACACTGTTCTCTGTAATAAGGATCCATCTATGAAAAATTTCTGTTGTCAACATTTTGTAATCACATGGTACAAGCGGGACAAAAAACGACTTTCAAACCTGTTTAAAACTGTTGGCCAGCTTTGAGTGATTGCTGAATACATTATATACATTACGATACAAATCATTGTAATCTCCCCGTTCTTTACAATCATTATATAGTGTCTCTAATATGGCATAATTGAGGGTATCATGGGAAGCTGTCGATATCCGTAGTAGTCATGTTAAAAGCTGGATACGCGTCACTTAGAAACCACCTAGTATAATCAGTCATAGATATTAACTTACAGATATCAGCATCATTCAGACGCTTACACATCGTCGATCCATTTGAATTGTCATCCATTGCATTATTACATATATGTGATTCACCCTGTGCCGCTAGCTTATGAGCCAAAACCATAGCTTCATGATTATCAAGACGCGTAAAATCTACAAACACAACCGAGACAGTTAACATACGAGGATATTATTGATAAAGACAAACTTTGTTAGCTTACTTGAATTAGACGCGCAATATGGGTTGACACAGTTCCTTCTTAAGCAGCCGGTTGTCAACTGTTTACAATATCTGCAAAAAAGAAAGCGTAAATTCGACATTGAACTAGCAAACAGTTTTTCAGCAAAAGTTAACGGAAATGCAGATTAAGTACCGCATCACAAGCATTGAGGAATCACCAACAGAATTTCGTGTATTTCGATGATGTGAATTACGCAACTGTCTCGCGGTAGTTAACGTATTCGGTGGCGGACCTTGAATAGCAATCTGACCGGCTCTTATCGGATTGACGGAGACACCATTCGCGTACGCACTATTGAGAGCAGAGAAATTGTAGAATGATGGTGACGACGTCGATGATGACGGAGACGGCGGTGATGATGGAGTATGTGTGTTGTCATGCGTGGGTGACGTCACGTTTACGTAAGACGACGTACTATGGTTTGACGGGTGGAATCCCGTTGAAGAAGGAATGTTAAAATAGTTTAAAGTAGTATATGTAGGTGACGATGGTGAATATAATGACGACATTGGCACTGGATAATTCGGTGACGATGGCATATAAGGCGAAGTGTAACCTTGTCTCTGTGATCGCGGAACATATGTCGGAGAAATATTGTTCGTATGTGTCGAGAATGAGGAATATTGTGGTGGGAAAGGCGAGTACGGCGTCGCAGAGATCGCCGAATTTGCTGGTGGCGACTGATTACTGAAGTTCTGCGCCTGTTGGTGATGAGCAGAAGAAGCAGAATACATTGGTGACCTGACCAAGTAACTATTTCCGGTATATGTGCTAGATGTGTGCACGGGCTCTCCTGCTGCGTATGTTGGAGAAGGCTGGTTCGGCAATGTGTCGGACGATGTACTTCCTTGATGCTGACTAGACGAGCTGGGTGCATCTACACGCCTAATTTACGAAATACAAGGTTGTTAGAGGTACAGTTGTATGAACAGTAACCCCCTAGCGAACGCAAGTTGCAGCGAATTCTAACTGCAACAGATCAGCCCAGACCAAAGATCGGCCAAATGACTTTCAGGAAAGCTACTCGAACACTCCAACAGAAATCAACAGGCAGTCGCACGAATAAGAGCAGGCGAGTCGCGCTTCATAAGGTAACGCCAGTCATATGCAAGACACTGATCAGAGGAATTGTCAACTACCTTGAAGGAACATCCAGGCTAGACTCTCCATGTGAATTAATTCCGTTATTAGAATAATTCCGTCGTCTAGATCTACCGACACCTGCTGGCGGTGTTATTGGTGATCCGCTCTGTTTGTCGTTCATTCTACGTAAAGCAACACATTGTTTCTTGGAAGGGCATGTTTCAATATTTATAATAAAATTTGGGGTGTGTCCCTCATTTTATCCCCATATTCATGTGCCCCAACTGTTGCGTAGTTACTTTCCCCCTTCTCTTTCCCAGTCGACTCCCCTTGTTATATTCCCAACAGCGGCCGTTCTCGTTCCAAAAGTTGAGGAAACTGCCCTTTCTACCTGTAACTTTACCGTCTCTAAACCATGTCAGTTCCAAACAAACCACTTTCAAGTACCGGCAGACTATATCAATTCAAGCTTGTTTTACTAGGTAACGAGATATTACGAAACACTTTCTCAGGAGTGATCATGTCGTTCTCATGCGGATTTTAGTTATTTCTGAACAGAGCTCTCTTCGAGCTTTTATTCTATGTTATGTGCTTCACCCGAGTCATTTACTGTTGCTTATCGATTCTTGTCTGTTTTGACAACAAACAAGGCGAGTCGGCTGTCGGCAAATCAAGGTTCGTGCAAAACCTTCCGTTTAACATAGACGAAGCGGAAGCTTGCTACCTTTGAAGACCGTTCAAGCAGTCTTTGTCGTGCGAAGTTGACAATGTAAACCGCGCGAACCGACACTAATACCAGTTGATTCCTTTCTCTGGTCGCAATTGCTTTACTAAACTGTGGGATATTTTTCTTTCCTTTCTCTATGATAGCTTGGTATTGCGTTTCGTTAAAGATCAGTTTGATGACTACAAAGAGAGTACTATTGGAGGTAGGATCTTTATACTTAGCCGGGAGATACTGCGCATTCGTTTTTCACGCAGGAAAATGGTTTCGTTTCTGTAGCTGCTTTTCTTACACAGACAATTAGTCTCGATGATAATACTATCGTTAAGTTTGAGATCTGGTACGTTTTTTGTTTTTTTGCGTTGTAAAAAGATTTATATTTATTCAATACGTTGCTAATATAATCGCCAACCTTTCGTATAGGGATACAGCAGGACAAGAACGTTACAAGGTATGTATTTCTGATGCGTGCGCATATACGATTATTCGAATAGAATTTATATCAAAAGTGTTGTTTTTTTCTTTGTTTCTTTTTGTTGCACGCAGAGTTTGGCGCCAATGTATTACAGGAATGCGAATTGTGCTGTTGTAGTTTATGATATAACTCAGGCGGTAGGTCTAAAGCTATATGTTTATCTTTTTATTGTTGAAAGTTCTTGGGCTGATTTGATTTTTAAATTCTAAAAGTCGTCTCTGGAAAAAGCCAAGGCTTGGGTAAAGGAACTACAAAGACAGGCAGATCCAAATATCGTGATTGCACTTGCTGGTAATAAATGCGACCTTGCCGACCGTAGGGCGATCGAGACCGAGGTAGATTACATTCTGTGTTTTTTCTCAGTTCATCTCTACTATTGCTTGTTAATAATAGCCCTACTTTGCACTTGCACTAACAGGAAGCAAAAGCTTACGCAAATGAAGCAGATCTCCTTTTCTTTGAAACATCGGCCAAGACATCAATCAACGTAAATGAGCTCTTCACGGAAATAGGTCAGTATTACCTGGCATTTCTTTTTATGAGTTTAATTAATTATGTATTAATTAACTGATATGCAACAATTGACTACGATCTAAATCTCGACTGTTACAAACTGTAATGCACCGACTTGTCCATCTACAGCAAAAAAGATGCCACTTGAGTTAGCAGCCAACTCGCGTCAACGGAACGGATCGGACGGCAGAGGAGGAGTAGACCTGTCGCAGGCGTCGCCGAATGCCGGCAACTGTGGGTGCTAAGTTGAGCCTTCTATACATGACTAATATCAGCTTACCAAGTGCGAAACTATTAAACAAACTGTCCCTGATTTGTATTTTCCTGTATGAAGATTTCATTTGCCTGTGCTTAGGCTTTTTCCATGACTCACTTTGCTTCCCAATTTCATTTGTTCATATCTCGCAACTCTTGCCGGTAACATCTTTAGCATTTCCGATTAATGCTGTTCTGCCATCATTTTTTGGTAGTTAAATTATGTCCGTAGAGGCCACAGAGGCCATTCAATAAACCTTGTATCATTTTCTTATTGTCTTTAAACACATATTTTTGCGTTTCCCATTCAATTTGATGGAATTGTTCACATATATTTAATGAGAAAAATGTTGATTGCTACTGGCATCAATTATTTGTGTAACAATATAATAATAAAGGTGTTGAAAGAAATGGTAGCAACAAAAAAAAAGGTTCTCTGCATACGTGAGGAAATCAGAAGATTTGCTTAATTAGTAACTGAGGACATGCAACCACAAAGTCCAGACAGAGAAAGTGCATAAATAATGTTGCACAAAATTGTTAATACATAGTGAATCCCGCTAACAAGAGGGTAGAAAACGTAAGACGCAATTTCCAAGTAAATAATGGGTTTCACTATGTGCCTATCAGGCAATCAAGGAAAAATCTTGGTTGTTTGAAATATTGAAGAGAAAAATTATCGTTTTAAATTGGATCATTAATACGAGAGTCTCGATATACGACATGCTATGTAATATATCGACAGATTAGAACAGAAATCGTAAAACAAAAAAAAGTTATCCATCTTGTCGTATGCAAGTTAATTCTTGATATAAGGACATACTTTCCATACCGAGCGTGTCGCTATACCGAGACATACTCAATGGCATTCGCAAGCGCAACAACGGCGAGAGCATATCTTACTCAAGTAATATTCTCACTAATTCATCGATAGATTCTGTTTCAATGCTGTCAATGCATCAACGTTGTTTTTGAAATCTACTCCCGAAGATAGGTGTTCCAGCATGTAAAACGTTTAGTTTGGCATGTTTGCAGACATTGACTATGATGACTATACCGCAAAGTGTGGGACGATATTGTGTATGTTTTTGTACAATTGAAATCAATCAGCCGAAATGAACAGCATGTAGACAATGCGTCACACCATCTGCTGATGAACGTCGGCGCGTCTGACTGCATAATTTAATCACATGGAAGTATCAGGCTTTCGTGAGTAACAACAACCCCCGAAAGATGACGTCTATTATTTTATAGATATGTTACAGTAATACGATCAGATGACTTTTCAATAATTTAAGTTAACCCTTATTGTACAAAGCTTCGGTTCTTACTTTGATCAAATGGAAAAACATATCTAATGCTTTTTCTAGTAATTGCGAAAATCACTGAAGTATGCAAATTGTCATAACAAACGGGAAATTTTTATCATCACGATCGTTATTATAACGTTGTTCATGTGGTAGTTGTCGCTTTAACCGTTTTGGTAAGGAAGCTTTTGATAATATCTTTAGAAGAGGAGGACATAATGAAAGAAAAAGATTCGAGGGAGAAAAAAAGAAATGGTATTGGTGAGAGAGAAAATACAGGGTTTTTATATTGATATAACAACGTCCATGATTGGTAAGAATTTCTATAGAAACAACTATGATTTGTGTTGGTAAAGACCACGTTTGCGTTAGTTATTAAGCGGGCCGAAGATGAAAAAAATGCAGACGAGATTTTAACAATCTGAATACTTGAACTTTCCAAAGCGATTATTCCACCCGTTCATTTTATTAATATCGGTTGCGTTAGTACCGTGAGTTCAATTTTCGTGTCGCGTCTCATTATAATTAACGATGATCGTTGCTCTTTTTGCTGTTACACAGTGGCAATCAAATTAAAATTCGTAAAAAGGACACCTTACCAATGTTCAAGGTGAAAGTTGCATTGTGTCAACAATTCTCTTGATTTAAAAACGTCTAAATGGCAGGCCATCTAGGAAAGTCTGGTTAGACAAAGGGAATTAGTGAGGCATAGCCATACGTTAACGCTACAAATAGCAAATCGCATATCAAATCTACCGTCCGATTTGGAGTTAATATTAGTGGCTCGTCAACCTGTCCAAGTTAGATGACTAATTTTACTACCGATCCGTATTTTTTTACAGCACATCAATAACTTCTATGACGAAATTGTAGAGTAGTCAATAATGCAACTAATCCATAAGTGGTAAAGTCGGAAAAACTATCCGTTCCGCAATCTCATATACGAACCACCAAGGAGCGTCATTTACGATGGTTGTAGAGATCTATCTCATAATGTTAACAGATTATATTCGCTATCCTCATGTAAGATCATGCGCAACATAAATTAAAAACGTGTCACCCGTTTTTAGATAGCGAGGCTCATAATAACATTGCTTCTAAAAATAGTTTGTATACTCTGACACGAGGTCGTGAGCAGTAAAGTCTAGTTTGCAGGTCACTAACTGTCATTGTATTGAACTAAAAAATAGCGATTGTTGGTTTCCCGCATCCTACAGTTGCGCTTATCGTTATCATTCATGAACGCCGATGTAATGGTTTTATTCAATTCACATTCCTTTGGAAGAAAAGTTTCGGTACAAAGTTCTTTGCAATTCGACCTGGTAATTTTACCGCTTTACCACTGAAGTGTGGTCTGACTCGCTGGCTCAGAATCCAGTTATTATAATTGGCGCTAAAAGACAAATTCGGAGAATTCGAGGTTACTATTATTATTGTTGTTGTTGTCTTTACCATATAATAACGGGCAACTTTTTCAGGTTCCGTGCGTAAATGTTCAATTATATACGGTAATTAGTGTTCCCTTTCAAAATTAAAATCATCAAGCTTCAGTATTCGCCATAAGCTTCCGACTGTCGTCAACAATCTCGAAGGCATTATTGTGGCTCCTCGATCGAACAAATAATTATTATAATTATTATATAACTTCTATCTCCTTTTTTAAACATTCGTTTTCCAAGCAGGAGATCAATTTAGTATCAGTAATTGAGAACGGATTAAATATATCTTACTCATCATCATGTAGAATAAGTTGTCAGCTTTCTGATTTCATCTTTCAGTCACGTCAAGACATGATAAATTATCATACATCCTATCCTTGCTTTAAATATAAAGATGAATGTGTTTATCTTCAGTGTCTCTTCTTTCTTTCCTTCCTTCCTTCCTTCTTTCCTTCCATCCCTCACATGCCTTCCTCGTCAATCAACTTCCCAACACATTCGTACTTGTTTCTGAAATGATCATGCCAATCTCTCAAAACGTCCAATTCTTCTGACGTTAGATCTTCCAGAGTATCAATCGGCTGATCAATTGGTGTCAATACATCGAGATCAAATGAATTTTTGGACAAACCGCGCGAGGCATCACGACCAGCAAAATTACCGTATGGTCCATCTGATATAATGCGATTGAGCCAGAATCAAGAAAGAAGAAGCAAAAACATGATCGAGAGAGAGAAGAGTTACTTTATACCCTACCTGGACCATAGAAATTACGTCCCCGTGTCACATCATACACATTTCCGCATACGGCCAGGTAGATTTTATTTTGACTTCGGCCATCATATGCTCTCAGCTGTCTAGGTGTATAGTGACGAAAGACAGTTGTTTCCGGATGTCTCGCTTTGGGGGGATCGTGATCTATTTGGATACCAAGTGAACCTTTGTTTCATGTTCCGAATGAAAAGAAAAAAGCGCGCACACACTTACTTGGAGGGGTCAAGTATGAGTACACCACGTAAATAAGAAATGCGAAGAGGAACCAGTTTAGCGGGTTCGTCTCGAGTTGAGTTATTAAGGTCTCTGCAAAAGACATGCTTGTTTTAGCACATGGTACACAAACCAGTAGGATATTTGACAGTGGCACAGATCGATTATGGCACATGACAACCCCGTTCCCATTTGACAAATGAGACAATATGGTATTTATTTTAACTTTGTGAAAGCAAAAATGAATAAACCATTCATACGAAAACATATAAAACCGCATGTCGCTTATTTGAACATAAAATTCAAAAAATTCAGCTCGTTTCAAAATGGGCCTGGGCCAGAACATCTCCACATGTTTATAATTTATCTTTTTTTGTTTGTCGTCGAATCTTTTTCTACATGTCAATTGGATGACTGGTCAAAAAGTTACTATACTTAGTGATAAAAGCGTTCACCGGCTATTTTCGTTTTACGATAGTAAAGAAAATAAAGATTACATAACTTGGTTGAAAAGTGTCGAGATATAAATTTCTTAATTTTGTATCCCGAAATCACTCCTGGGTATGATATATCCCGAACGTAAAACTTTTGCTGGAAACGTCCGGTTGAGCTAAAATTTTAAATTCCTTGGAAGGAGGCTGTCATTGTGGTTGCTCAGCTAAAGTTTCAAAGAAAGTTTGTTGAATTGCGTGAGGCATTTCAAGCGCTCTAGACCCGAGCAAGATATATTTTTATTGACCCAGCTGAAAGCGATGGATGGTGGATCAATGCGTACTAATAAAAAACTTTTCTTTATTGAAATTGCGATACGCCTCTTTGTCAGGAAACTTATCTAAATATATGAGAAATTGGTCGCACTTATTTCGAAACGGTAGTCAAACATTACCTAGCGACGAATGGTATAATACCGCGCGTTGCATAAATCAAATGCCGTGGTGGAAGATCAAGATAACTATCAATATGCCCCGTTGCTACCGCCGTGAAACAAACATGTCAATCGCAGTACTCAATCACTTATGCTGAAACGAGTTATATAAACCAGTCTATCATTTTTTTAGAACGATAGCTCGGGTAACCAACCAGGCAATGCTTTATTTACTACAGTAAGTATTATTTTAGCCGCTGGATAAGTTGTCAAACTTTTGCTATCTAAAGGATATGACCAAATTCTCTGGCTTATTTAACAACTTTGGCCAAGAAAATACCATCTGGCATCTAAAAACCAAATGGCCCGTTTCCAATTGTCAAGGCATCGACTTGTGTAATATAACAAGATCAAGATTATAGTTTCGACTTCACCTCGCAGTAAGGTTGTCGGCACTGAGCACAATTATTGGCACGTAAATTGAGAAAAAGACATTAAAACTATTAAAACACGAATGTAAGAAAGCATATCGAAGCTACAGTATATTACTTACGCATAGTCAAGCACTCACGTGAATAGTTATTATTAGTGTTACACAATATGTATACATGCATAAAAGCATTGTTCTTTAAAATACTACTTATTATTATGTACAGGCCGGACTTTCCAACTTTCCTAATTAATACGCTATACCTAATGCGCAACCATGTAACAGGTTTTATTACATGACATGGTGAATAATGCCATTGAGACAACTGAGTGAGATCTCGGCTATCGTAAAAGGCTTTATTGTCCTACTTTTGATTACTGATAGCGTACCTACCTGTGAAAACGGCAGATCAAAGTAAAATATCTATCTGCAGATAATGCAATTGCTTGTGAAAAAGCAACAAGCGGAATAATAAAATGTCCCCATTCATCACAAAAAAGTTAAGGATTCTATTTTAGATACTGGTAATAATAATGCACCCGCCCCAAAAAATAACGACAAACTGACGAATAGAAAACGTCAAATGGACAACGGCGTTCCGTAATACTTCTGCAGGGTAAGCATGATTCTCGATCAATCTATTGCGTGTCACTGCATTAGCCACTTACAATTGGTGGCATTACAGTTTCGATTGAGAAGCTCTTGTTGAAGCATATGTGGACGTGTAAAAAAAATCAAGATTAAGTGGGGGAGATTGTTATGGCAGGAAAGCCATAGTTTCATAGCTCTACTAATGGCCATGTTATATGAATAAACAAAAGATAGTTCCAAAGAATTTTTATATCGAGAGTTGATTTGACTGATGATAACTTGTTCGCTTGATTGTGATGAGTGAATAGATTATCTAAGTCTCGATCTAGTGATAACAGATAAGCATACATGGACTCGTAATGATGGAGACAAAGCCATTCATACCATTTTAACGATGTTGTATACCCGTATAAACATAAATGGTTAAATTCTAGCGGATGACATAAGCGCCTACTACACATCATTCCATTGTCAATTGAGTCATGCTATTATGTAATGTAGTTATATGTTGATTCCTCTAATAATAAAAATACGTCTTTAAAAAAAAGTACTGTATAACACTTTGCCCAATAGAATTCCCAATCTACGATCTACGGCTATTGGATCTATTTTTCTTGGAAGTGCATTGCCAACCCACATACCCCATCGTTTAAAAGAGTGTCGACAATTGAAATGCTACTATTCGAAAGTATTTTCCTCGCATAAAAAATTAATTTAAGTATCACAAATCTTTACACTTGCATCATCTTAAACAGGCATGTCATAGAAAATGAACAGACAATGCTAAACTGATCGATTGTTTATCTTGCGTACAAACGTTTGAAATTCATTTTGGATACGCTCAGTAACCGATTTTTCGTTTGCACAACTCGGGCATAGAATTTATTATTTAAACTCTGATGGATATACATAATGTCGTATTCACAAGTAACATTTGGGTACCTAATTAATACATTTTGCTTGAAATTAATTACAGACCTTAATTTACACTGTTTTTTACCACACTCCCAAACATTACTTTCTTTTTCTATTTCAAATGTCTATTTTTTAAATATTCCTCAATTTCTACAAATTTTTCAAAAAGTATGACATGAAACTTTGAGTCTTTATCGCAATATTAATTTCTACCACACCCCACCAAACTTACCACTAAATACTTAATTTTTTAATCTTTTTCTGGATTTTAAAGCTCAACCAGTAATATTACTATACCATTCTCTGGCATACAAAAAAATATATTATCCAATGGAAACGAAACCCTTAATAAGTATTTTTGGTGCTGATGGGCATATCTCATCAATTACGTTTGTTACCAGGTTGTAGGGGGGGGGGGGGGGGGAAGAATCTTCAATCAGTATTCAAGGACGAAAAAAATTGTTATACGAACAATAATTATCTCAACTGCTGAGGTATCAAACTGAAAGTTATATCAGCTTTATGTTACTAAGTAACCATCTCCACTCCGAATAGAAATATGCAATCATCGTATTCATGTATCTTATCGTTCGTGGAGTGCATGGTTTGCTTATTTGCAAATTTAACCACAAACTTATTAAAATTATAAACGCATACAGTAGTGCATGTAATATATATTTTAACAGAGATGCCTTTATAATTAAAAAGGAACAAGTGGAATAATAATGCTACCAAAGAGGGAGAATTCACAGGCCAGTCGAAGCATCAAATTACTTTTTGGCCTTTTTACCCATTCGGAAAATAGCTATTTTTCTACAAATACGAAATAAATTATATTTACAAGATCAACACTACCAACACAGGTTGGATAGTCTTTAATTTAGCAAGGTTTAGCAACTGATGTAGAAAAGTAATGTAATAGAAATGTTAGGTACCTTTGTTTTTTAAGAAATTTTTATGCTTAATTTTAATACGATATTGCGTCAAACATTAACGACGGTTTTTTTTTATGTACTGCGCAAGACTTTTGCGTTCAAATATTTTCGCAAAGATCAAAATGCCGAAATTTTCATGAAAATAACTGCTATACGAAAAACATGATTTTACTGCGAATATATCCTTTGTAAATTTCGAAAATTCACTTTGCCCCATTTGTTGTTGTTGTTGCACCCTGCTATTCCACGATGACGCAAAGCGGCGATCCTTGCATATCCACCAATAGCATACTCTGGTACTATGTAAACATTCAACCACACCACCTTTAAACCTTGCCGGCATAGTCCTAACAAGTGAGCAAATATTTAATCGGTAGACTATGCCTATAAACTACGTGAACATCTGCATAGCACTTTATGATTATGACGCGCAAAACGAAGATGAACTTTCTTTTAAGGAGGATGACGTTTTATATATATTAGACAACGATGATGAGGAATGGTGGAAGGCTAAGTTAAAGATTCCGAAAGATGCAAATGGTGAAGACGAAGAAGAAGGTCCCATTGGAGTAATACCTTGCAACTACGTGCAAGAGGTGTGTTTTCGATTTTTATACTTGTATTATAGCCTTGCGGTTAATAATTAGAAATGGGGCGTAAAACATACTGATCTCGATCTATGTATGATCATAACTTCTGATCACAAAGTATATGTATCAGTATACCTATATTATTCGGTTAACCTGTCATACTGTTGCAACAAAACATGTTATGTAGGCAGAATGCTCCGCAATAGTAAAAGCTCTTTACGATTACGAGGCACAGACTGAGGATGAACTTAGTTTCTCAGAAGACGCCATTTTATATTTATACGAGAACGATGATCCTGACTGGTACTTAGTGAAGTATAATGATCAATTCGGCTACGCTCCTGCGAATTACTTGGAGGAGGTTTGTATACGAATGGATTCTTATTATGTCAGATTATGTCTGTCCTCGTGTAAGTCTAATTACAAACGTTTATGAAATAATACCCAATCAGACTTCATTAGAAGAGCAAGCAGCGGAAGAAGATCATCAATCTGAAGAAGGACAACCTCCAACAGTTCAGGCGAACAAGTCAGTCTCTCTATTCCAAGCATTGTCGGTATGCAAGATAATCTTTCAATTGAAAACTTGTGCGTAACATAATCGCATCAAAATATTTATTTACCAATTTTTACAGAGTGCAGCCGATCAGAAGAATTCATATGTCGATCCATTGAAACTATACGCTCAACAAGCTGGTCATCAGAAAGGTGATGCCTCGGCAGTTAGCGTAAACACGTGGGCGGTTGTGGTAAAACTTTTTAGCGTTATGAGCAGATAGTCAATCAAATTTCAGTCTGATATACATTTACTCATGCTCGACTTATCAATTGTTTAGGAAATCGACAAGAAGAAGAAGAAAAAGAAGGGAAAACTGGGTATCGGTCAGGGGAAAGTATTTTATGCAAGCGAATCAGATAAAGTAACTATTATTCTAAGTTAGTGTTTGCTTGGTTTCCCTTGCGACAAAGTAATCTAAATGATAATTTATCTAGTCTGCACCAGTCCAGCAATGGGATGTTACAGATGTCATGGACATAAAGTCGGATAAGAAGCATGTACACATTACCTTTGGTGGATCAAAAGCTGCAACATATAATTTCCAAGCAGGCTCCAAGAGCGATGCAGAAGCGATAGTCCAGAAAGCAAAAGCTTGTCTAGCAACTGTAGAGGTGCCAACTGTTAATCTAGACAGGGCTACTAAAACATCCAGCGTGGTTATCACCACACCACATTACTCTGATCGTCAGTCATATGCTGAGGCTGAAGACGAAACTCAAAGTCAACATGAGGAGTACGAACATGCAGAAGATCAATACCAGGATGAAGAAACAGGACAAGAGGCGGAGTACGACGAACAACCGACAGGAGAAGAGGATGAAGCAGACCGCGAACTGCAGGCAGCCGCCATACTTTATGACTTTAACGCCGATGGTGATGATGAACTGACTGTTCGAGAGGGAGAAAGCGTTTGGGTCGTCGATTCATCTAGTACTGAATGGTGGAAATGTAGGAATGAAAATGGAGAAGAAGGAGTTGTACCTGCATCTTACGTTGAAGTAAGTGCAAATTAGCAGTTTGTGTAGGAAAAACTTGTGCATTTCGTTAACTTATAATAACTTGTAGATTGTAGAGGAAACTGCTGATGTTTACGAGACGAATGAAGATGGGGCCGAAGCAGAAGCAGAAGCAGAAGCAGAACGACAGAGGGAAGAGGAGGAAAGGGTACGTCGCGAGGAAGAGGAATTAGCACGTCACGAGGAAGAAGAGCGACAAAGAAAGGCCGTGGAGCGCCGTAGACTCGAAGAAAAACGAAAGAAAGAAGCAGAAAAGAAACGTCGCGAAGAGGAACGCCAAAAAGAGACAGCTCCGCCTGTGCTAACTAGTAAGTTGCGTTAACACAATGACAGAACTTGAATGACAGTAGACTTATTTCGATGTGTTTGCATTAGGCCGACCACCAGTTCGAACGAAGCAAGGAAGTGGTAGGAGTCTTTATTAGCTATCTTCACATTGGTCATAGCTCTTTGCTAAACTCTTGTTTTACATAGAAGATAATGCGAAAAAGATTCAAACTCCAACAAATCGTGCATTACCTGATCGACCTGCACAAGCTCAGTCCAAATCGAGTATGTGTTATTACCGTTGACTGGAATTTTTATGAAATGTAGTTTAATATTTTTTTACATAATAACAACGAACTCTGAATGTCGTTGACCACAGAACCGTTACCATCAAATACGCGGACATGGACGGACAGAACAGGTGCTTTCAAAGTTGAAGCCCAATTCCTTCGATGTGTCGATGGCAAGATTCATTTGCACAAACTTAATGGTGTGAAAATCGCTGTACCAATTGATAAAATGAGTAAAGAGGATATAGCATACATTGAAGAGGCTACCGGCAAGAAGGTAGAAGACAGTACTGATAACATGCCGTTAGCGGCCATTGCAGTAGCACATAAAAGCAAACAGTCTGCTAAAGACTACGACTGGTTTGATTTCTTCCTCAAAGCCGACGTCGGTTATGAAGATGCCTACAGATATGCTACCACTTTTTTCCAAGAGAAATTGGACGACTCTTCAATACCTGATTTAACTCGTGAACTCATGAAGACACTCGGAGTGAGAGAAGGTGATATTCTTAGGATAAGGAAATATATTGATACTAAGTATGGTCAAGAGCAGCAGCAACAGCAGCAACAGAAGAAAACCGTGACATTTGCTGCCGACGTAAAAGATGATGAACTAGAACAAAAAAAGCAGGAAGAATTAGATAAAGGATTAGCTATCAAGATTCAGGTACCATCATGAACATGAAAAAGATTTGGGACATTGTTTTGTTTAATTTTTACCGAAACTTACAAATCCAAATTTTATATTACCCCAAGTCGGAGGAATCAAGTCAACCTCAAAAGTCAACGGATTTCAATAAAATAATGCAAATAAAACGTGATGAGCAGCTTGCCCGAGAACTTCAAGAAAAGGAAAACGAGATTGCTCGCAGTCAAGGTAGAGCCATACCAAAAGCTGCTGATATCTATGGGGATATAGAGTCAATATTGCAAAAAGACGATAATAAAACTCCAAACCAGGAAGCACCCTTGCTATTCGCAGGTGCTAATGGAGCGCTAAAGAACAACACTAAAAAGGCTCGTCCTCAACCGACAAAGTCGGCTCCTTTGCTTATTGATGCCAGTTCATTTACTAGTGCTAAAGGTAGACTGGATGAGGCATTTAAGGCGCCACAGCCAAAGCCTAACGTGACTGGTGGTTTTGACGACGACTGGGGTTTGAACAAGGATCCTACTCCGGCGCTGCTAGCGCTACCACCACCCAAAACAGAGACAAAGGCTCCATCACCTCCACCACCTCCACCGCCACCGCAACCACCTCAAACATCTTACACAGCGCAATCTAACTTTAATAGTACAATTAATTCGGCCAATCCCCCACCGCCTCCACCACCATTGTCCTACACTCAACCACAGAATTATGGATCTACAATAATCCATTCAGTTTCTACACCTCCTCCTCCCCCTCCTCCTCCTCAGCAATCAGCTCTTATCAGACAGAATTCTGGAATGAGTCTCGCATACGGTTCACAGCCGAGCTTTGGTACGACAATGCAAACATCACAACCTTCCTATGCTCAACAAACAAATTTGAGCTCAATGCATACAGGAACACCATCACCTCTGAATCCTCAGTCAGCTCTTGTCAGACAGAATTCTGGCATGAATCTTTCGTTTGCTTCACAACCGAACTTTGGCACGACTGTTCATCCAACTCTACAACAACAGTCATCCCTTATCGGACAGAATTCTGCAATGACTCCTTCGTTTGTTCCACAACAGCCGATTAATCCATCATTTGCACCTCGTCCCTCCCCAATGTCTATGATGAATAATCCGGGCGGCAATATGTCATATAATAATGGACCCGGTGGTAATTTTGGCAGCGTCCTACAGCCTCGGCCGAGTGGAGGTGGATTTGGACCTAATTTTGGTCACCTGCCTCATCAAACTACTACTACCTCTGTTACTACATGGACGAATACGGGTATGTTATATGTCGTTAATCTTGATAGTATGACGTGTATATTTTACATCATACTCTACAATTTGTATTTTATGAGTTTCCATATTAATCATTGTATTGTTCAAATGCGTTTACCCTTTAGTCTACTCAGCAAATCCGCCAGGACAATTTCCATCTGCAGGGTTTGGCAACTATCCACATGCTGCCAACCAATTCAACGCCAACAATCAGCTGCAACCAGCTGGCTCATTTCCTCAGCAGTCACCATTCGGGCTACAACAACAACAACAGCAGCAGCAACAACAACAACAGCAAGCCAAGTTTGATCCACAAAATGTATTTTCTTCAATGAAACAGGGGACATTCTCGAACACGTATGCAAGGCCATACTGACACTATAAACCATTTGAAAACATAGTTGTATTGTATCCAATCATTATTTGTTTGTTATTTCAACTATTTGATTTGAGATTGCAGATCCTAATAATGTTCCTACAGTGAGCTGTCCAAGTCTTCATCTGGATCTCCCATTTGTATAGTGAAACAGCATATATATTATAATTAGTAGACAAAAATATGGATAGAATGACTAATTAAATATTTGCAGTGATTCAATCAATTACGTAATCAATAAACTTATTACCATCTTGTTACTATTACTATTACACATGAGCTTAATTTATAACGATGATGCATAATGATTAGCAACATTGTCGAAATTTAAATATATGCAGACTTTATATTAAAATTTTCTCCAGTATTAATTGGGTGATTGGATTGTATATTAATATGGAACATATTCGCCAAAAAACAATTTAGACGACAGCTCCGTTAGTAGATAATCAACAAACAGCAAACAGCTCGTCGTCGAAGAGTAAGTTACTAATTATATAGAAAACTAACACTTGAGGGATTTTCCTTAAAGGATTTGGTCGGAAGACTTCAAGAGAAGATGGAAAACAATATCTTTTGTATCATCAGATTTTAATTATTCAGCCTAGAATAACCTCCAGTTTGACATGCAAGTATTAAAAAATTAATCAGATTGTACGGATGACATTCATTCGTATCAAGACGAAAGCATGCATGACAATAAACTTATTTTGAAATTACGGACGACTTTACTGATAAAGTTTCCTTCAAGGGTTGTCCTAAAAATCATTCGTGATGCGACAACAGGATTCGAACTATTCTTCCTCTGTTTCACATTTTCATATCATTCAATTCAGATATCAATGTACCTCCACCCTACTGGCACATAAGAAATAATTCACTTCCATGGCCCAGGGAAACTTTCTATTAATCTCAAACCACTTGCCCATAATTGGATTGTATCCTACTCCAGTAGTATCTACAACAACCCATCTGGTTTTATTCACCATTCCATTCGTGTCTTCATCTTCTCGTATCTCATCTAAAGCTAGACTTACTTCCTCAGGCCGTACATATTTATGGAAATCGTGTGTCCCTAAGGGAACAATATTTAGAACTTTCTCGGCCAACAGTATGGTCAAGGTATAGGAAAGCAATGTTCTGGAAATGGTTGAAATGAAAAGGTGCCCTGTAGGCTATTATAAGTGATATGTATTATTATCAAAAAAAAAAAAAAAAAAAGACATAAGATTACGAGGTCAAGACAAAAACTTGTTGAAGAGTTTGTTGGTTGTACCTTTACAAGTCCACAGCATGCCTTGAGAAAGTCAGCAGGATGATCAACATGTTCTATAGTTTCCATTGTGCAGACTGCATCAAAAGCATTCTTTTCTGTTTCTAGCAATTCTTCTATTAAACGTAAGAATAAAGAGCGCGTACTGTTAATTGCCACAAGTTATGACAGCTGAAACGCCAATTAAATGTGGCATTAATAATTGACATGTAAAGCCTATAATCGTGTTTTCGAAAATATAAATAGCTTAAATAATAGGTAAAATTAAAGAATAATTTAAGAGTTTACTCTTATAAATAAGTAAAGTCTTTTAGTAGAGCATTGTTAAAATTCATGCTATAAACCTACTCTACTCACTAACTGACTGCTTCCCTATCAATGATAAAATTAATGCCAATCCTGTTTCCCAAATTTACTCACCAGCAGTCATACATCGATACTCGACTCTTCCAGGACCAGAAATCAACCTAGGATCTTTCTTTGCATGAAATTTAGCGACCTGGACATTTTCATTTGATGCATCTATTCCAACTACATTTGCACCTAAACGTGCCAGCGACTTTGTATAACATGATTCGGTAAGTAAACTTGCAGATGGATATACACAGTATACGATTGATCACATTACCTCAGATAATAACCCTCCTCCACTGCCAACATCCAATATCTTCAAGCCTTCAAAGGGTAACTTATGTCGTTTCTGCAAGCTACCACCTTCTTCACAACTTCTATATTCAGCAAGATGCCTTCGTATATAATCGACTCTAATCGGATTCATCCGATGAAGAAGAGCGAATGGACCAGAAGGAGACCACCAGTGAGCAGAGAGATCGGAGAATTTAGCAATTTCTGCTTGGTTTATTGTTGAGTGCAACTTGGGACCGGTAAGATACCGTGAGAAGATTGTACGGACGCTAAAGGATTAGAATTCATGTGAACGAATGAAGATAATAGACGTCCGTGAGTTAATGAAGAAATAACTACAATAGCTGAGAGAATTACAATTCTTTTAACATTATACATACTACCAGCTCTTGATCCTATTCTAACACAATTTTTAATCATACCCAATTTTTCTAATCATGTTTCTCCTACAACTTCATGCGCATGAGTTTTCGTAGAATTCGAATCAATCTTGGCAGTCCTGGTTCCTGTTTGCACAGCGTTCTTTCATAGTTGGAACGCGTAGAAAATACCGGTACTGACGATCTTTTGATGATCAAGTCACATGCAATGATAACGTGATGAGTTTAACAATCTACCTTTCCATCAACGAAACTCCTCCATATCCAACATGTCACCACAACCATGGATGCCGTACTTAGAACCGCGAGCAGTCTTGCACAATATGTATCGTCCCGGACGTATAGATGACATAACCGAGCTAGATAATGAAGAACGGGAATACGATCTCGAGGTAATCAACAAGTCGATAAAGAGTGCCGGGTGGAAGTATGGTCGAAAATTTGAAGGGGTTAATGCAAAATTATTATTCAAAATTAGACGGTGCGCTTCATGCTTTTTAGTTTCAATATAACTGAACTATGCGACTTTATCTTGCCCCGTATATCCAGATTTTGGCAATTAAGAACGTGAACAGTCATTGTACGATAATTGGCAAACCGGGAACTCGCGACGGTGATCACGCCGATTCGGTAAATTCTACAAATACGTAAATAAATTACATAATGCAACCTCTTCCACGTCTTATACTTATTTTCGTTATACATCAAACCTCTTCTACTCACCATACTCCTTCCTTCAGGATGGAGAAGCAAATACAGATCCTTCTGAAGAAGACTCATCTCCTGATGATTTAGAAATGGATGATTCCCCGGAAGACGAATCTATGGAAGACGACATGTCAGATCATGATCTTGACATTGATGTGGATGACCACGACCTCGATGATGCCGAAGACGACGCCGACTTTGAGCAAGATCTGTACGAATCGATGACTGAAGCAGGGATGTACTCTGCATATGGAGATGATGAGGATATTCAATAAATCATTCTGAACATTTGTCTTGCGTTCGTTAGCGGCTTGTTCTCGGGGTTTATACGATACTACGACACAATAATAATAATAAAATGCTTAAATACAGTAACTTGTCGAACAAGATAGCCACATTTCTTGGCGCTTGTTCAGGATCCTTTACTTTTGCAGGATTAAGAAAGGCAAAAAATATTTGGGTCATTAACAAGAGAAAGAAATGTAAAGCTAATTCTGCTGATATAAAATTGGATTTGTATTAATACTTCTGATAGGGTATGCTATAATTTTAATCAAGTTAAATCTCTTTTATGCCTATACGAGTTGCACCGATGTATAGACAGTTTATCGGTTTAATCGGGTTTATAACGACATTGTTAATTATCTTATTGTATCCATATAACAAGTTAAATAATTGTATGTTTTCAAATGACGCTTTCTGTTGCTAGTACTAGTAATTTACGACGATATACTATTTCGAAGGAAAGTTTTATTTCATCACATACTTAAGAGTAAATCAGTGCTTATAAAACTATCCAAAGTGTGATTATACATTATACCGACGCTTAAAACCTGAAATCCGGCCAGTCGATTCTATAAAACGTTCAGTACGGCAAGATCCTTCTGCTTCTGCAGATTCGATCTGAGATAGAATAATGAACAGATCTTTTTTTTAAGATGAAGGTGCATCATCTGGATCTTTATTTTTTTAATGGTACGTTTCTATATAATCTTTTATTTGTTATCTACTAGTGTCTTTAATGTATTAGTCTGTCTAAAACCAACATCCTCTCCTGAAAATGCGACACTCGAAAGTGAAAGCGATATCCGTAAATTTCCTAATCGGATCAGAACATCAACTCTGAAGGAGTGTATCTTATATGATATCGATAGACGTAAAAATGACTATCTCGACTATAGATTCTCTCAGCTCCTTATACGCGTTGTATCAATTATTAGTATCGTCGATGCTAATCGTATTGAACAAGAAACGGTCAGAAAGGAATAATATCTTAACAGAAAACGTTTTCTATTTCGTGTAGGGTATCTGCCTCAAACTTAGATTGCTAAATAATGTTGATTTCTTTATTTAAGACTTGTTAGACACGGGACATGTCGGACTTTATTACCTAATTGCGAGTATATTTCTAGAGTTAGTTTTAACGTATATTAATATGCAAAGCATAGGAGTGATTAAATTTAAGAGTAGAGTGTATTTAATGTAGGTGTTATATTTGTCGTGTAGTAAATTGCAAATAACTGATAAAGGAAGATGAGAAGATGGCATGTCACCTTATACTTAGTGTTGTTGGTATTATAGGGTTACACACAATTGATTAAAGTTCACAAACTTCTCAAAACTTCCATTTTCCAGATTAAGACGCAGTGTACTTCGTTTATTTCAACTACAACAGAACGCTGTACGATGTTATGTACGCGTTTGTGGGCTGGTGAGGAGGGAAAGCGGTGGAAGTTCTTCCTTCGTTAATTTTTCGATAGTTTGATGTCTTTGGCGTCAATATTTGCGAAAGCTTGTGTGTGTGTTTTTTTTTCCTTGATAGAGTTCTTGAGATGGCCAATAGTCTTAACTTTATTAGTATCAATCTCAACTGGGATGATCCAATCGTTTCTTTCGCTCATTGTCAGAACTTTCGCGATTGCTGCGCCAAACAGTTTGCCTACCCGTAATCAACAATTGTTCATCCAATTCAGCATTTTTTGGGCTGAATAATGTTAACCGGCAATACTTCCCTTGGCGGCTCAACCAATAGAATTAATAGATTGGCATTCTTGTATCCCTCAAAAGTAAAATGGTTGATTATTTTCCCAACATGGAGACTGTTACACTGTTTGGATTAAAAGATATTTTTTCAAGGATCAAACAACTGTTTAATAAACGAAATCAAAGGGGAAGAATGGAAGGAAACAAAAAGTCGGACTTAATAATAAGTAGGCATGATATTACACTCGAGTTGATGGCGAGGATTTGTCAAAGGAACGGTTGGTCTGAAATGATGCAATGCACGAATTCTGTGTAAATTCTCGGTTACATCATTGCGATTTTTCTTGATCTCCTTGATTGGGAGGGTATTGTTACCATGAATTGTGTTTGGTTTGTGATAATTGCTGCACTTATTCCTGTTCGTCACTTACGTGAGCTGTTTGTACAGCTCTTCCCAATAACTACGTTGCTGGCAACTAATCTCATTTACTTCCATTCGTACATAACACGACATACAGTGGCATACAGCATACATCTCTATAGAATATTTAATACAAAAGACGCTGCACATAAACACCTAAACTCAATCTCCAATATATAATACCCTATTCTTTGACTTTCATTTAACTTTTGCCGAAATGGTCGCTGAAGTCAACGACTACCGTATTTCCCGAGTAGTGGTTCTTTGTAAAGATTGTGGTCAAGACGTCGGTCTCTATCCGGCTCGACACAAGTGCGGTTTGCCTGCATCGTCGGCACCACCTGTGCCCAAACTACCAACACAACACTCCTCCCCTTCTCGACAACAGCACTCAAGAAATAGCAGTATTTCCAAGACTGGTATTCAAAGAAGCGATGATAAACTGTCTACTGCTCAGAGTGGAGAGTCCTTATGGGCAAAGCTGAGAGGCGTTAAAAGTTGGTCTGAGTTAAATGATGGTGGTAAGTTGCAGGGAAATAGAGCTCGGACATCCCATGAAAGAGAGTTTTGTACGATTCTTTATTGTACCCTGGAAGAAGTAATTATAGTATTTAGACGTAAAAGCGGTTTCATTGAATTTAAATGAAAACATATCATTGTGCTAGAGGTTAATCACTGAATCGGGTGAAAAAGTACTGTGCACACGCAATGACAATTCAAATCTCAACAATAATTATATTCTTATGTTCACATCTTCATAGCATCAAGCTCGCCTGCTCCACAATCTCAAGCAACCTACCTCTGGGACAAACTACTTAGCGCAACTTCCACGCTTAAAGAGAACATCACCGGTACAGTGGAAGATGACTATGGTAAGATCATTAATGAGCCTATTGACACAGCATAACTGATCACACATGTATCTCCTGTTACTAATTCTTGATGGTTGACCGCGTCACTTCTTCTAATGCATTGTTTACGTTCCCATGTTCGAATTCACAGATTCTGACAAGGAAGACTGGAAAGGGGAAACTCACATATCCCGCGTTCTACGCGAATACTACGAGGACAAAGCCGGAGACCTTCCCGAATGGCTATTTGAGAAAAGTTCTCGTCCTACTCCACAAAAGTCTTCGTCGACGTCGTCCATATCTTCAACATCTTCCATACCAAAAACTGTTTACTCCGCTGCATCGTCCGGGCGTAATTCATCAGAAAGAAGCGTCGAAGAAGATATACCCGTTAAGAAACCATTTAAGGATATATCTGAAAAGACTAGTTGGCGAAATAGACAAGCTGAAACACAAGTGGATAGGCAAGCTGATTGGACAAACCGAGGAAGAGAGACTGCTAGAAATGTAGTTGGATCAACTCAGCAGAGGACTTTTCCTAATCACAATGATAATGGATACCGGCAGTCAGATGGCAGATACGCAGACCAACGGCAAGAACAAATGGGTATGAGTCATTATTCACAACGCGGGCAGGATTCTTCTATTCGAACATCTCGTAAACAATATACTTCTCAACAACTTCAACCGGCTCAACAATATCAATATCGTCAGCGTGAACCCTCTGGAAGCACTCTTTCTGCTTCTTCTCAAACATTAGCACCGGCAACAAAACCCTCTTCTTCGAACTCACGATACCTTTACCAACCATCTTCCTCACAGCGTGAACCAAAAACACAGTATAGTGCAAATCGCCAAATGCTCAATTCAACTGGCCGATCTCCATCATCTGACTCCCGAAGCCGTGGACAATATGTGAAACCATACGACGAATCATCACAGCAACGAGCGCGGAGTGTCAGTCCTCAACCGTCGTCCAGAGGGTTTAGCACGCATAATGAAAATTGGCATAATGGAATATATAACAGTGCAGGAAATAGAGCAGGAAATTATTTTTAATTTGTGTAACAATAGTGGTTATTGTTACAAAAGTATTATGTTACGTTTTAGTTCGGTTAAGTTATCAATATTTCACCGTCCTTCTTTTAGATTCCTGATTAGATTTGATATTTATTACATTCGCCTTTGTACAAATTAACCATTATAATAAATTTCTCATCTCTCGACCTTAACATTTTGTGGCTTACAAAAAAATTTTTTTGCTTAAAATAGGATAGTTGTACAGATAATAATAATAATAATAATAATAATATTGTCGGTATGATTTTTCATTTCCGGTGATTTTTCGTGAATTTGATTTAAATCATTTCATTATTAATTCATGATGTTTATTGTTATTATTATTGTAACAAATACTGATACTTTGAATGAATTGATTATTCTGCTGATAATAGAGATATGTAGTTACTAGAATCAGAGCAACTATTTAAAATATCTTTGTTGTCCATAATGTCCAACTGATTATTTGTTGATGACTAATGTTACTACGTTTCAACAGCAAATAGTGTAACAAGTATCAATTAGTTGACTTAACTATGAAATTGTTGAATAACTTAGAAAAAAGCATCCAACCCAATAAAATTGGGGATACAGGAGCAACAGCCTTTGGCAAAGGCTCTAGAATCAAATTCAACTCTGACTCCGATAAAAATACTTAACGATCCTCGTTAATTAGGATGACGAGGATCGGTGCGGCCTCTGCCGCTCTTCTCGCACCAGCTGTAAACGACGGTGCCACTGACAACAGAGCCGACTAACCCATACACTACGTGGGAGCCTATTATAAAAAAATAACGAGTTACATTACCGTCATTTTGATTTTTTCATTTACTATGTTATATTCCATATGTATTTTATATACTAACCGACTCGAAGCAGCCAACGCTTGCATTGTATAAAGAAACCGGTTTTCTTGTGGACGGCAGTCATGTCAATTCCTCCGTCACCACAATTGCACTGACTAACGTCAAAAAAGAAACAAAATATAAGCGTTTTGTATCATAATAGCCAAGAACGTTCACAGCAAGTGGCCACGATGCGCTTGCGTTTCGCTGATCACTATATCCTATTCACCACAAAAGCCAGATAATCTCAACGGCTCTTTTGTCGGTAACGGAGAAGAACGTCCACAGCTATTCAGAAATGTAACAGGAACCATAAAGTGTATCCTATGTACCACAGCTAGAGGGATCAAACTCGACAGCTTTATTGGCCAGAGGAACCAACTCAGATCGCTTCGGAGCTGATATATTTACCAAACTCCGATTTACACCTAGTGGCAGCGTATCCATACACAATATGATGTTTTACTTGAACACAATATCTTGCAAGCTGGATCACGATGCGCTTTCAATTCTCCGATTTACACCTAGTGGCAGCGTTCCTTCGGATATAATAACCATTCCACAAATACCCAGTAAGATTCTCACCTGCATCTTATATACGCGGGTATACCGCGATTTACGAGAGTCCTCTGCACGACTCTCTCGTATTCGAAGCCCAACGCAGCTCGGCGCCTGCGTCGAATACGTTCTGCCGTCCCCGAATTCGTTTTTCTCTTGATTATGCAGGTTCCTGTCATGCTGCTGGAATAAGATATACTAACAAGGACAATACGATGATTTAGAAACAATCAGATTTAGAGAAATCACTTTTTTCAAATTATTACCTTCTGCGGTTGAGTTAGTGTGCCTAATAAAGACCTCGAAAAGAGAGAAGCGAGGAAAAAATTTTCTTTCCCCTTGGTGAGTTTTTCGCGTTACCTGAAATTTAACGGGAAAAGCGGTAGGGATCGGTAACCGCGTTATTCCGTCATCTGATGGTTACTCCCAAAATAGAATATTCTACGACCGCGCAAACACTATTCGTAAAATATACCTGCAATACTAATTCTTATTACTATAGATCTTTGAATAGCGCGAGATAACTTGCGGTGAAATTTAACATGCGTATTGACAATGATTGTAGTTATTACCTTTGAAAGTTTTGTTTTATTTTTTTACATATGATCGATGTATACGCTATTTGTAACTCTTTAAATGATCTGTATTCTGCTTTTCATATTAATTTGTGATATCACACTTTTCATATTAATTTGAACATGTGTGGGTTTGTGACTCGTGAAATGCATAGATTGAGTAGTACAGTAGATATGCTGATGAGATGGTGGTTTTTTTTCCAGATGACAATTTTATTAATGGATAACGTTTGTCTATCAATATTACAAATCTAACCGGATTTGGAGACGGAAAAACTCCGTAACGGGAAGGAATAGTCATTTCATTTCCAAAACCGGGTGTTATACCTAAATTTGGAACAGAGACAGTTTTAAGTAAACAACGAAAAATGTACAATCGGCCGTAATTGGCGTGTAACAGGTAAGCATAAATATGAAAGACTTGTGTAGCGTGGAAATACAAGAACGTGAACTCTTAATGGCATTCTGTACATATAGGCATCAAAAGAGCCTCGTGGCGTGACTCAGGCAACGTAAAGACTAACAAGTATCAATTTACCATTTACTATTAACAGCACAGTAAATAAGCAAACTCCAGGCGTCAAAATTGGCTCATCGTATACATATGTACTTTTTGCAATAGTGAGCCTCGAGTTTGAATAATTAATGATAGAATTTTGTATTCTACATTGCATTTTATCTTTATAAGATATAAAATTAAAATCTTCTGCTGTATTGTTTTCTAACTCTCCATTGTTTTGTTTTAAGAGCACAATTATAATGATGAAGTTTGAAGTAAATACTATTTATTTTGTCTTTATGAACAAACCTTTTTCTTCTTTAATTCCCTTGGGCGCCGGCTTTTCACCGCATTTGTATTTACTATCATTTTTTATAACGATATATTATGCGCAATTTGTCCAATATTTCTACGTTCAATTAGTTTTATTGTTATTGTTTCATTTCAAATCTTTGAACAAGGGTTTTTTAAACTGGGAGCTGTATGTATTTAGTACGTTAAAATGAATATGATGAACAAAATAAATAATTAATAAACAAACCATATTTTTAATCAGGCTATAGATTTAAGTCAAGTTTTAAGTAAGACGTTGCCGTCTAAAGAATTTATAATCTCAAGGAAATAAATTGCTATCAAAAAGAAATATCAGTTTTTTGACAATTAAAGGCGATCAACTACTGTTATGAGACTTCTTGCAGTATTTTCTATATCTCTTAGCGACAAAGTACTGGTATAACGCAAAGAGATTAATATGCCCGTTAGACGACTAATGCAATTACACGATTATTATTCTTGTTTAAGGCTATCAAAGAACAACCATAGTATTGTATAATAGTAACACGTGAGACATCTCGTGACATTTGTCAAAGCACCCTGAGCTGCTCGATTCATTCCTCAAATGGAGCCGTTTAGATCCAAACTGTATATCTCCCGTTCTTTATTTGCCTCATCTAAATCTCGTCATGACAACATCATATTTGGCCATCCATTCAATCATCATGTGGATCTATTCCTGCCGACTGTTGTTTCTTCAGAAAACGTAAATCTATGGAACACTGGCGAGATATTTTATTATAAAGTCAATTTGCCATTATCATATTTTATCGACGAATCATTTATTAACAACTATGTTAACAAAGGTTCGTAACTTCGAGTCGTTTCATTCGTTACTCATGTGATGGTTTTAAACTGAGGGATGCTGAAATGTTGGCTAATTCTTAAGACTGGATGTAGGTCAGGTCATTGCATTAAGCTTGACTGAAGGAATAGATATCTCAGACGTGTTCTCTATCGACGGGAATGGTAATGATAATGAGTTGCCTGAGCCTGGATAATTAGGAATCCATTAATATACATATTCGCTTGGATTTTGACATGTAGGTATATTGACACTAAATGTAACAAAAGATACGTATGAATCACTTGGACTTGCGGGAAAGGCGGCCAGATTTGGATCTAGAAATCAAAGATTTGGTAAATGACTTGAATGGGAATTAACAAGCCCTCATACCTGTGATTTAGTTTGGACGTGTGAACTTTACATGAGACTCGTTGCATAACCCAGTCATTATTTTACACTAGTTATTGAGCTCCAATTATCGGCCAAGGCAATGAGTCCAGGAAAGAAATTTTACGAAAGGATAAAATGGTGCTTTGAACACACGCTTGTTGATTCATTTCCATTTGTAATTATGTATATCAATGCGAGTGAGTGTTCATATACCAAGATTCGATTTACACCAAGTTCATTAACTGATTAATATCCGCACTCTATATAGCAACTAATAAGCCATCCGAAATGAAGTTTCCGTCTGTATTCCAATTTCAGAAATTCACAGTACAACCTTCATTACAATCAACGTCGCATATATTGATACCAGATATTAGTTTGATAAAGAATCCAACAAATGATTACTGGAAGTACAGAGCGATCGAAGTGTACGATTGGATTGGAATGGCATCATTACAAGCGGATAGGTATGTATACAAAAAGCAAGCTTGTATATGCATAGATTTCATATATGCTCACGTTGATGTATACATTCGTAGAATTAACTCTGATGACAATGTGGATTCATATGTCTCGCTCTATAAACCTCCTGATCCATATTATTCTGGCAACGGGTCACTCATCAAATGGACAGGCTTGATCTCATCGGCTTCGATATTTTCTATCTTGCAAAATACACTGCGAGTATTCTTTGTCATTGATATTTTACATTACTTCTCACTATTCTCAACGTTTAGTAAATTCTTTCGCTTTCTCTCGTAGTGATCTGGTAAAGTCGATGGACATTCCGTGGGCAGCTTTGACAGTATGTGGGTTTGCAGATTCACCTATCTCATGGATTAAACAAGAGCATGGCTTTTTAATGAGTGGAGAGAATAATTACACTTTTATTGTCTGGAATGATGGTACCTACGTTCTCTATGAAGCTGTTGGAAGTTGTGATGGTTACTCTTGACGGAAGATTTGTTGATAAGCAGCAACAGGATACTAATGCACAAAGTAATAACTTGACCGTATTTTGGCCGATGAGATTCAAAACGATTCATTCGTAGTCATTTGTTCGCAGAGCCTTGTTTAGAGCATCACATTGGTTCTAGGAAAATTAATATAAATATACGAAATTTTTTGTATACACGTAAATACTATACATTATAACCTACAGCAAGCTGAAAATCTGGACGCTATAATTGGCGATTTCAATTCTTGGATCTCGGCATCACTCGGACTGATGACTATTGAAAGGAGATAGCAACCAAAACAATAATCTTTTCTCAATGCCCGAGTGATTTCCGTAGATCATACTTACAGTGGTGTGCAAAAAAAAATGACAACTGTTTAAACCGCCCTGGCTTTACAACGAACAAACTAATAGACACGTATAACATGTCATGTTTAAAGCTTGAAAGCGGTAGATTCTATTACTATGAATTAATATGATATTCTTCAACCCTTCTTTCAATAACCTCTCTACAACGTTGTTCCATTGAATCTACCAAACTGACTAGAAGGCTATCTGGGATGTTATTCCACTCTTCGACGAAAAACTTCTTCATTCACTGATATTTTTAGGTTTACGTCTTTCCATGATTAAATCTGGACTGTTAGTGGGCCAGTCAATAACTGTAGGATGAAGAAATTCCTTAGCAATGTGACTAGTATGCTAAGGATCGTTGTCTTGCTGTAGTCGCCATTTGCCCTTCTTATCCCCGATATCTCAATGTAATACTTTGCATCCATTATTTGTCTAAAACAATGCCTTGCTTTTACGCAAAATCCACCCCATGCGAAGATTTTGCGTCGGTCTTTTGGCGTTGCCCGAATTTGTCTCACATTCTCATAGTTAGATATACGCGACCGCGTTTCGTTTACTCTCGTTGCTACCGCGGTGAAAGATTAATGATATAGTCAGTGTTTCTTCGAATACATTGGCCGATTGCTCGAGAAGCGTCAGGCATTATTTTTTTATGGTGACCGTTCCCCCTTATTATTAAATCTATTGCTATCACCCAGACCATGGGGCGGGAACCGCTGTTACTGTTAATATTGTTATTTTATATCGTCCAAGCGTTGAGATTACGGTATACAGTTTTGAGCGAAATCTTTATCAGGGAGTGGATTTCAGAAGCATTACGTGTTCCATGCTTCATATCATTTGGCGCCGATATTCTTGCTTAAATGGAGCCATTTTCGCAACGAAATAAAAACAAAGTTATAATTATAAAGCAGTCAAGTTTTGGGTTTGTTTTACATGACGCGATTTTTGGTCCAAAATTGAACGTGAGCTGAAATGATTGTTTACCCTTCATGACCAAAACACTATGTCAATATCGAAGGGGAATAACATTTGGTCAGGCGAGGAGGTATTCAATTAGTGTCGAATTGGCCAGGAATTTTGAATAACTTCGCGATTTAATGCGTTGAGCAAATCATTCACATTAGATAAAATACTACGAACGAACGGTAGTAAAATCTGAGAATGAATCTTAATTAGACGCGTCTAATAATAAGTTTTTCGACTAAGGATTTTATTAGTTGTTCTCCTAACAGTAGTTCTATTCTTGCGCATCGTTTTGCTGAACGGAAGTGTCTATTGCTTTGGTGGTCGAAATTAAGCCGGATAGGACAGCTTAAGCAGATTGTTCACTTATTCAGTGCAATATTTTATTTGTTTAATCAAATTATTTCGCACAGCATTCAAGTGAGAATTTATACCTTGACGATAGGAGGCATAGAGGCGCATATCCCCAGTCAATTTGGACACAAATGCTCTTCTGGGTGACAATGGTATTTAAAAAGTGGCCTCTACACATTTATATTATAAACGAAGCAAGAACTTACTTCTTTAGCTTATGTTGACTATGTCGACAACTCTCTGCTTACGTAGGTTAGGTATTATATGAAAAACTCTAATATTAATATAGTTAGCATTCTCCGCGAATAAACTTTATTTCATTTAGTTGAAATCACGAGAGCGGATTACTTCCCGGTTTGATGAGGATAATCTTTAAACCAAGTCGATCTTTTTTTTTTTTTGCATAGTAATAGTTGAATTCAAGAGACATGCAGTCAGCAACATTGGGCCTAGTGCGTGTAAGAAACCCATTTCCACGATACTTTTTACGCAGCTATGCGGGATTAGCATATAATGCCAATCCGTCTGGGACAGAGGATAAAGGAAAGACAGCTTCAAAGAACGATGATGGGTCTAGTACTATATCTTCTCTATCTCCTGGTGAGCTTACTAACTGAACTAGAATGTTCGAGTCTTCATCATGTGTTTCATTACTCAAACATTTGATTATAAATGAAGGAATAAATACCGCGGCAAACTGGATACAACACCCGATACCTGATCCTGCTTTTGAAGTCATATCAGCCGGTACTCCGGGTGCTTTGCTTTACGTGAAGATTCCTCCTAGATCAGAAATATATGCAACTCCGGCGACAGTTATTGCAGCATCGGGCAAAGTGTGAATTGATTAATTATCCGATTTTTTGTTTGATAATTCGTTGTTGAACAAGTAAACGGATCGATCATCTAACCTCGTAATTTTCGTCAATTATTTACGTTCTTAAAGGTCCGTACTGAGCGTTCGACAGATGGGAATATTATCATGGCCATGGGAAGAAAACTTGCTGGCGGTTTATTGGTCTATCATAAGGTAAACATCATATTCACCAAGCATTGTATGGGCATTCATCTGACTATTTTATATTCATACAGCTGATTACAGACGCTTATTCGGGTGATGCATTACTTGCACCCTCTCCATTGTCAGATATTGCAGCAATCCAGATGGATGGGCGTTCAGATTACTATGTACGCAAGGGAGCTTTTTTTGCGAAAGGACCGCGTGTATCTTTAAAGGTTGAAAGGATAAGAGGAATGGTAAGTAAAAACAATTACAAAGGAATTATTATAGCGTAAAAAAGTAGTATTCACAGAACATCATTCTAAGATGTATTCGGTATTGGATGTATATCATAGGGAGCTCTGAATAAATTCGCCTATCGCATCTCTGGGCGGGGTACTTTGGTAATTTCCGGCCACGGCTCGATCCATCGTCTGGTATTAAATGCCGGTGATGAATATCTGGTGAACCCGAAGTAAGAAGTTCACACACACTATACACATACAGTACATACAAACATACATATAGATATAGTTGGTCTGCTGATTTATAACCTAATTGATTTCACTTTGTACCTTTATTCGTATTTAGGCATCTTGTTGCATGGGACGCATTTACTTATCCGATAATATCATCTCCATTGGTTGGCCGCTCGGGCCATACAAGGCTAAAATTTCTATCAAATAAAATGGCAAACTTGGTACCCCAGAGAGCATCGACGTTTATTGAGAACGTGAAAATGAGCCCATCCGTGAAGTCAACATTGGATAGAATTCGAAGGATGACAGTCAGGACAAGAAAGTGGGCATTGGGTGGGCCAGTATGTTTACAAGGAGAAGTGTAATATGTATACGTGTATGTATTGGACTTGTCACTGATTACCGTCACTAAGATCCCGTTTCATTGTTTCTCAGGAGTATTTGAAA
Organism: Paraglomus occultum; assembly: GCA_910592205.1. Taxonomy (NCBI): domain Eukaryota; kingdom Fungi; phylum Glomeromycota; class Glomeromycetes; order Paraglomerales; family Paraglomeraceae; genus Paraglomus; species Paraglomus occultum. Next base: position 90,827 of record CAJVPJ010000001.1, read on the forward strand.
TTAAGCGGTCCTGGAGACTTTTATATAGCGAGCCGTGTTGAGCCAGTTCTACTAGGACTGAAATCGTAAGCGATCATTACTTGTACTTTGCCTACTTATAAATTGTTTAATGTCTTCAACAGTTCGGATCTAAGATACTCTTTCCTTCCTACCCCAGTCTCACCTCGCCAACTATAGAAGAACTCGAGGCAACGGATGTACCGTTCACTCCTCCTGCCAGTAGGATTCAACAGGCCCCTACGCCTCCGACAATTTCATACGCAGAAGTAACAAATGGAACGGTCAATTTCTTCCCTACATCTTCGGCCTTATCACCCACCCCTTCCAAGCCTAAGACTAGAATAGGCCGTATAAGTGGACTATTACAACTAAGGAAAATATTTGGTGGTTGGTAGGTGGCATAAACGTCGAATGAGTGTTGGGTTTGTATTTTTAGACATCGAGCTGTGAAGCCTTGATTTTGGAAATATAATGGCCAGAATTTGGTTACAATTATTGACTTTTATTAGCGGCTTATATTGATTCTCTATTCTTGCTGAAATTTCGATTATAAAATTACGAAACCATGTTTTGCGAACATGTTTTGCTAATTGGCTGTGCGCTTTCTGAAAAATTTTCGCATATAACATAAGTAAAATTATTCACAATGATTATGTTAATACACAAATACGACTCGCTTTTCTTACCGTGGTGCGCATCTAATGATATCATCTACACGTAAAATCATCTCTGCGGCTTCCGAAGCACTGAGAACCACTTGGCGTTTCAACTTGTAGGACTCGGTAACACCTAGTTCTTGCATGTCACCGATAGATCCATTTATCATATCTAGCAAAACCCATCAAGGTGAGCAGAAGGAACACATGCCAACAATACTCGCGCGCTATCGTTCACATTATGAGAAACTTACCAAGACCAGAAGTCGATTTACCCTCATAATGAGCTGCACGCAATCGAGCGACAAGATCAGAACTGTCATAACCGGCGTTATCTGCTAGAATTGTAGGAATCTACTAAAAGAGACATTTAATTAGTTTCAACTTCAATTGTCTTGATAAATAGATGATATCATGATGTATTTCTTCGCTAGACCTTTCTTAAAGCTTTCGCAAATGCTTCAATAGCAACGGCTTTCTTTCCCGCCGTCTTAGCCGCCACCTCATCCACCGCTTTCGACATAAGCGTCTCTGAACATCCACCGCCAAGTACAGTACGCGTCTCCCTCACTGTCTGCGTTAGCACACTCAATGCATCATGCAACGATCGTTCTGCTTCATCCAAAAGCTGATTTGTTGCCCCTCTTATTACAACAGTGCACGCTTCTCCAGCTGCAACTCCAGAGAATTTAATAAGCTTATCTTCTCCAATGATAATCTCTTCAATAACGTCACAATGACCGAGTTTAACTAACTCGGGATGATCAAAGGTCGATGCGATTTCACCGCCAGTAACCAAAGCCAACCGCTCGACACCATCGAAATCAGCATGTTCAATAGCCATAATACCAGCATCGGCGAACAACTGTTCTGGCCAGTTATATATCAACTGGCGATTAACAAAACAATTAATTCCGTGAGCTTTGATCTTTTCAACCTTCTCCTTCATTTTATCGCGTTCAGCTCTTTCCAATTCAGCGAGTTTACCAGTAGCATCTACCCGAATACGGGCACCAAATATCTTAATTTTGTCTGTATCCATCGGCGTATTAGCGATAAGTATATTGGCGTTTTCGATTCGCTTTGGTTGATTGACTCCGATTTTCTTATCTAGGATAAAGCCTTCATCGAGATAGGAGTCGGTTAGTCGACCACCAACTTTTTTAATTATTTGAATGTTCTCTAGGTTCGTGCTGCCTTTTAGTCGAAGAACGGCATTGACGGCTAGTTCGGCAAAGTAATCTTTATTTTGTGATAAAACTTTGGAGCTTAGAGTTGTTCGCGCAATATTAAAAAGATCTTTTTTGAATGCTTCATTGTCACTCCTATAACAGAGAAATTGTCAGAACTAATAATCTCAATGTGTACATCATTCTGATTATTAGATACAAACCCATTATCCATGGCAGATCCTTCTAAAGCTTTAAGAGCTGCGTCACTCGCAATACGATAACCCTCAACAATAGTTTGCGGGTGGATCTTCTGATTCACTAGAATCTCTGCTTCACGTAACAGTTCTGCGGCAAGAACGCATACTGATGTTGTACCATCACCGACTTCATCATCTTGAACTTTTGAGATATCTGTAATGAATAGAGTCAAGGAAGAATACGTGTTTCTGATTATAACCACTAAAAATTTCCGGATCAGTCAAATGGATACTGACAAGAATTTTAGCGGCCGCGTTATCGAGTACGATAGACTCTAAAATCGTAGCACCATCGTTCGTAACCATGATTTCGCCTTTATTCATAGATTGAAGAATCTTGTCCTATTTTACAAAAGTTTAATTGACAATCGGATTAATTCATATAAACAAAGAGAGTCGAAGGTTAATGATCTTAATTGGATAATTTCTATCCAGACTTTCTGATTAACATGACATCATACCATTCCTTTTGGGCCCAAGGTACTTTTTACCAGATCACCGATTGCAATAGCGCCAATGAATGAGGACTGTCAAGAAATATGTCAATTACGATGTTGATAAAGCTAAACACACAATTTTTTTCTTATTATTTACCAATCGCGCATTCTCGGCGCGTTCTTCTGTGGCTTCATCTTGAAAAATTTGTACAGGAGCAAAAGCCTATACAAGTTGTAGACTTTATCGTTAATTTAACGACAAGATCGTCTCAGGAAACTCACTAAACCAACATAAAGAATATGTTTGACTGCGAAAGTATGTCTAATTACCATTTCGAAATGACAACGAGAGCTAGAGAACGAGAATAAGGAATTTTTATTGATTCGAGATGGAATACCCAATGATTAATTCGCATTCCCAAGATATCCTTCTAAATATGACGTAATCAAAATTTGGCTTTTCTTTACAAGCCACCTTGTAAAATAAACAATTGTCCACCTCCACGATCCTGAATTCCATTAAACAAAGAACCAAGGTATTTCAGGTGTGTGATTTTTGACGACAATGCTAGCTCTACACATTCTTATAATTCACAGACGACGGCTTTGTAGATTAAACTAACCTTCCCTCTCTGTCTAGCCATGACCAACATCACGCTCATCTGTCACGTCCTGGGCGAGGATCCCGAGAATATATTTAGTTTCAACATCGATAAGGGATTGATGGTCAGCGAACTCAAGGAAACTATCAAGGAGAAGAGAGATAATCTATTTAGCAAGACTGATGCTGCCCTGATCAAGCTCTGGCGAGTCGACATCCCTTTCGACGTAGAAAATAATAGGTTAACGGTTCTGAAAAGTAAAAACGCCTCTATTGACATCGCGGAGGCTCTGAACGGCACAAAGATACAACCGGGCTATGACATTGAGGAATACTTCAACGTGTCGCCGCCCAAAAAACGCATCCATATTATCGTCGAACCGCCAATTATGTATGTAATCTCGACTGTGCTATTTATCCTCACTGCATGCATCAGCTTTCCATCCATCCACTTTTGTAGCAACTAACATCAACGACTTCTCTCTTTTTCTAGTCCTAGACAAAAGCATGGCATGAGCAGGCAACCCTCGCAAGAAGCCGATATTGAGACTGCTAAACGACAGAAGATTCAAGATGGTTAGGTTTCATTCTAGCCTTTTTTAAAAATGACAAATTAATATAAGTTGAAAATATTTTTTTTTGTTTCTAGACTACAACGAGACAGTTGCGGCTGGCCAAGCGGCGAGTGGCCCATCGACTGGCTCAATACCCCGGGATCGTATAGAAGGATCAACGCTGGTGCTAAGCAAAGAAAAGTTTCAAGACTTTCCCGTCGACGCCTTGAACGACTATTCCTTGCTTCGTACGCAACCCGAATATGCTTACTTCGACCGCACGGGATACATATCGGTTCTCGATTCCATTCGTCATCCTGCGTTGCTCTTCCTACGACCACGGCGATTTGGAAAATCGCTGACTCTAAGCATGCTGGCCCACTTTCACGGGGTGGAGCACAGGGAAAGATATGCCGAGCTTTTCTCGGTACGGACAATTGCGTTTTCTGTCCTACACTCGTTTTGCTTATCCCGACCTTTTTCTTGCAGAATCTTGACGTCGATAAGGACGTCCAGGCTGGCAAGGTCACCCCTGGCCAATACCTTATGTTATCGCTCGATTTCAGTGCCATCAACCGCTCCGCCGACGTGAAGGTTGCGGAATATGATCTCCAACAAATGCTGAACAACTCCATCAAACAGTTCTATTCAACCTATGCACGCTACCTGGGAAACAGATCGAGCGAGGAGCTCATCGAGAGGCTTGTGAACCCGGAGAGTGCTACCTCCAGCCTTAAAGAATGTGTTAGAGTGGTCCAGGAGAAACTCCGTGCCGTGCAGAAAGATGATGACAACGCTCCACTTGCTGGCGTCAAAGGGGTGAGTTTCAAGAGGCGCTACATCCGTTCAATTGTTACTCACGCTGGAACCCTATCGACTCGTAGATCTATCTCTTGGCTGACGAATGCGACGCTTTTGGCAACGAGTATCTCAATCCTGAAGATCGTGCTAACTGGAACTATATCCATAAGAATTCATTGCTTAAAGGCTTCTGGGGTAGTGTAAAGAGTAATTTGGGCGAGTTTCAGATCACCAAGTGTTTCATCACAGGTGTATCGCCACTTTCGATGACCGACCTTACAAGTGGCTTCAATGTCGCAAAGAACATCTCGGACAGTCCAGCTTTATCCGGTCTTTGTGGTTTCAGTCGTGAAGATGTGATCGCTGCTCTGAAGCTGCCCGAGGTCTGTGGCTTACAGAATGAAGTCGAGGATCGTTTTAATACTATGGAGACTTTCTTCAATGGCTATCGTTTCTCTTCGATTGCCCAAGTTCCGCGAGTTTTCAACACCAACACATGCCTTGAGTATTTCCAGGTTAGCAGATCCTTTTATTGAACGCAATTGCGCTCTTATCACTATTCTTATTGCTGCTGCTTTTCATCGTCCCAGTCTTTGATCGACAAAGAGCCTCCTAAGCGAGACAACCCCTCGAACTCGGAAGTCTCTGAGACGACTCTTAAGCTGCTCGCTTCCTCGCATATCGTGCAAGACATTCTTGAAAGGACCGCAAGCGATTCAATAACGGACAATAAGTGGCGCACTAAGATTCCGTATTTGTCGTTGAAGGATATGTTTCGATTTGAGGACTTAGTACGGCTCACGCTTGCTCTTGTGTATTTTTTTGGTCTTTAGCTCACTTGCTTTTTCAAATACTTCATGTTTTTTTTTGCAGATGCGTGTCAGAGATAGCAAACAAGAATGGCTGAGCTACATGCGATATATAGGAGGTCTCACGTATGCTGATGATATGCCCAACAAGCATCTTCAATTTCCAAATTTTATCGCTTTCAAGCGTTTTGGGGCCGCTACCTTAGACCGTTATGATCTAAATGAAGATGATATCGTCGATGCAATCGGAAAAATTGCGGCAAATGGAGACGTCTCGGGGCTGTTGAATTGCTACCAGAAGATGATGAGCCGGCGCGATGTCACTGAAGCGGATTTCAATAATTCAGAAGAAAGACACCGTGATAATATCTTTTATCCACTTCTCAAGAACCCGGTTCTATTGCAAGCCTATCCCGAATATATTGTTACCAAGGTAAGCAAATCGAGATCCCTGAACAGAAATGCACGATTTCATTGCCCTCTTGATTAATCAGTTGTTTATGCATTCTCAGCCGTCAGGTGGAGGAGGACGGGTTGATCTGCTTATTGAGGCACCGAGCACAAACCGCGCTGCGCTCCTCGAATTCAAGGTTATCAGGATTCCTTACGTAAACATTAATCCTGCGGGGGCATCGGGTCCCAATCAAACGTCAAATTTCTTAAAAGCATTGGCATTGAGCTACATGTCAGAAGCGGAAACCATCCTTGACCTCAAGTTTCCTCCGTACGACAAGTATCGTCCTAATCAACGTATAGGCGACTGGATTGAAACGCAGAAGCCACAATTGGTGAATTATTGGGAGAGCACTCAAATCTCTGAGTTACGCCAGCGGCGCGATGTAATTGCCTATCTGGTCTTGATCATTGGTAGTCGAAAAATTCTATTCTGGCAGTTGAATGAAGATGGTAAATCTTGGTCAGCACCTCAGCTAGTGACTGCTTAGTTAGGATTTTATTGTAAAAAATAATAATTCAATGGTGCTTTAGACGACGATATCATAGTCTATATAGAGCGAGTGCGATATAGTGACACGTCGATACATATAAAGGAATTCTTGTTTCCTTCTCTAAGAGAAGTGTGGATGTTTCAACTTACCTTCCGAGGAAAGATTCATTAATAAAAAAACGCATTTTTTCTCGGATAAAATTTTGCGCGTAAGGAATAGTAAGGCATATAGGATTATCCCTCCCTATAACGACCCTCTTATTCTTCAAGTTTCCTTTTTTTTCTTGGTGCTCGAAATGATTCCGCCAACGTCCGTTTAAGAGCTTTTTCTGACCTTTCCTCTTGGTAAATCTCATAAGTTATCTTTTCATGGTCCAGATAGTTCTTGATAGTCTGCGTGCTTTTTAGTTTGAAAACGTAAGGAGCGATTTTTTCGCCTTGCTCTTGCTTTAAAAGAGAGCGTAGAGTACTATAATCTTTAGGCTCCATAGTAGATCTAATATAGATAAGTTGCATATTTCAATTTTATATACACGGCTACTCCTATGTAATACGCAATAAATACAATATTATCAAAATTTTACAAAATCAGACAAACTGTGCGTAATATATATATAAAATATATATATATGGTAGACGACATAATTATGAACGAATACGAAAAAGCTCTCCATCTCCTGGAAGTGGGATGTGGTTGCGGTTGCTCGACTAAGGTGCCAAAAGAAGAATTTGCTGAACTACGAGAAGATTTTCAAGCGCTAACAAGACCCGAACAGGATATTTTCTTAATGGCCCAACTCAAATCCTTGGATGGGGGAGCGATCAATACTAGTCGACGTCTCAAGGACAAAAATCGAGTCAATAAGAGAACTGTCTACTGCTGAAATCGTAATACCCCTATTTGTCAAAAAACCTACCTCAATATGCTTAGAATTGGCCGCAATTACTTTGAAAATATCAGAAATCACTTGCTCAAGAATGGTCTTCTACCACGGGTCCATGGTAATGTAAAAAGAATGCCACAGTGAAAAACCAGGATGGTCATCAATATTGACGTGGCAACCGCGGTCAAGAATTTTTTGCTAAATTATACTGAAATTCATGGCTTACCCAGCCCGGTTAGAAATGTTAATCGCGTGACCCAATCCATTATCTTTCTACCAGCGGAAATGAGTTATAAATCTGTTCACCGGGATTTTTTGGCTGGTCTAGAAGAAGAGAGTAAATTACGTGCTCTCAAGTATGATGCCTTTCGCAAATTATGACATCAGCTTACCCCGTACATTCAAATCATGAGTCCCCGAACCGACCTATGCGATACCTGTCAGCAGTTGCGGAATGACTTGCAGTTTAAAGCCCGTAAAGAGGAAGAGGCCCAAGACTTATTAAAGAAGTATAAAGAGCATCTAGCCAAAGCCAAGTTAGAACGAAACTATTATAACAAAAATACCAAATTGGCAGAAGAACACAGAAAACTCATCGATCAGAATTATTCTGTTGCCTCAGTGAAAGGCAAAGTATCATACTGCAGTATTGACGCAGTTACTCACTACAGTTATGACTGAGCCCAGAATGTCCATGTACCTCATTCAGACCAACAGATCGGCAAGGTGTATTACCTTAGTGCTCGCAAGGTGCATTTGTTTGGCGTCCAAAATGAAGCGGTCCGGGAGCAACTTAATTATGTGCTGGATGAGAATGAACTCCTTGGAAAAGGTCCCAACGGTACCCTAAGTCTGGTCTTTGACGGAATTAAGCAACTGAATAAAGGTGAAAAGCACTTGAAAGTCACTTGCGACAATGCCGGTGGACAAAACAAAAACAATGCCACTATTTGGTTTTACTTGTATTTGGTAATTGCTGGTTATTATGAAACTATTGAACTCAACTTTATGGTTCCGGGCCATACCAAATTTAAATGTGATGGTAGTTTCGGACTAATTAAAAGACTTTATCGTAATACTACGGTAGATTGTGTCGATCACGTCGCAGACGTAGTGAAAAGGTCCAGTATTGCCGGACTAAATAAAGCTCGACGTTACAATGGCAGAGACGGCTTTCAATATTTTGACATCATAAGTGGTTTGGAAATTTACTTTAAAAAGTTGCATGGCCTGCAGAGGTTTCAACATTTCCTCTTTACTAGTGCTAATCCCGGGGTAGTCAAAGCCCAAGAAGTCGCAAATGGTCCTTTCCAGGAATTCAAGTTACTGAAGACTAGTAAATTCGAGGCTTCAAAAATCATAGAAAAAATCAAGACTTTATCATTTCCAGTGCTGGTACCTCCTCCGATGAAGTATGAACGACAAGAATATCTTTATAATTATATTCGCCCCTTTGTCCGAGACGAGTTTAAAGATGTTACTTGTCCAAGACCAATTTTTACTGGCAATGAATAAAATATTTAGGATAAAATCAATCGCTTCCATTACTTTGTCATTCGTTAATTTGTCCTTGCTGTCATAAGTTTAATAAGATTAATCTTTCAACTAATATTGCTAGCTTTTTAAAGCTAAAATAATATATATACTTATATTAAAAGCAAGCCTATGGTATCAATGGAAATAACAATTTTTAAACAGGAACTAATTAGAGAATTAGGTGAAGTAAATTTCATTCCAAAACCTCCTAATGAAGAAATTTTTAGATCAGTGTTTGATAAAATTTTAGTTCACTCTTGTAGTTGACCTGAGTTTTGTGAAAAATTCCCCATTAAGGAAGTTTGGCAACACTATCTTGCTGTACAATATCTTTTTTCTCAATATTATATTGGTTATAATAAATTTGAGAAATAGAAAGAAGTTGGGTGATTACGATCATTAGTAATTAGTTTAGAGAAAGAGAGAAATTCTTTAAAAGGAAATGTTGTTAATTTAGAAAAAGTTAATCAAGAATTAGAGCAAGAAGTAAAAGAACTGGAAACTAAAGTAGAAGAATTAGATGATGAGGTACAAATGGAGCGAGAAGAAGCTGAGAAAGCACTAAATAAAGCTGGAGAATGGAGGAAGAACCAAATGACCGAGGTTGTTTTGAAGCACGATGCAGCAATGGGCAAACTCCTAGATCGAATAGATTTATTAGAAAATAGTTTAAGTAAAAATGAAGAAATAAACCGAAGAAATTATTTAGAAACTAAAGAGTTGCCAGCCTTGCCAAAACAACAAAAAGAAAACAGACTGCAAAAGTTCAAGCAATTGGTAAGTAAAGTAAAAGAAAAAACTAAGGAAAAGTTCCAGACTTTTATTATTCAGAAAAGCAAGTAATATTGACATAAATGAGACTAGAATATAGAGTTCTGGAAATAGCAAAGGACGATGATCAAGAATGCAATTTTTGTTTTCTAGATTTTGATGACCCAACCCTCCTTAATTTTGATACTTCTCCTGCTACTCATCAAATGGTAGTTCGTAACACTCCTGATGGTTATTCAGACATCGTGGCAAATGTAAAAAAGATTATGATAATAATTCTCTTCCATGATGCGAGAAATGTGGTAGATTAAAAAGAAATAGAAACAGATGTTTTTGTAGTCGTTTGAAAGCCAAATCAACTAAGCCACTTTCTGATAAAGAACTACTTTCACAAGCTTTCAATTCTCGTTTGGAAAAGAAAACTAGGGAGCTAGAAAATGAGCTATCAACTACTAAAGAGGAATTAAAAATTGAAAGAGAGGAAGTAGCCAAGTTTCAAGAAAAATCCGAAGAATGAAACAAAAGACAAAAGCAAGAGTTATTAGACAAAATTAAGCAACAAGAAGCAGAGATTGAACGTTTAAAAAAACTAACACCTCAAGAACTGGTTAATGAAATAGAATCTTATAAGGAAGAAGTGGCTCGACTAAAATCTCAATTAGAAAAATTAAATTCTCAACAGAAAGCTCAAATCGAGGTTAAAAGGTGACCTTGATCGAAAATGAGGAAGTAAATAATAATTAAAGAAGATACCGATACCAAGTGACGTCAAAATGTTCACTTTGTCTGGTTTTGTTGCAGCATGCCCCATATCAGTGTGCATGGACAACTTGTACTAAGCATAGGCCTGAACAGGCGATCGGGGTAATTTTGGAACAAGTTTGTTGTGCTGTTTACCGAGTTTACAGGGATGCTTAGAGTTTAGCTTTGCTGTTCAATCAAAAATTTCTATTACTGATTCTCAATTTTAGTTTACAATTGTAAAATTTGGGTGACTGACTACTTTATAAACCCCACTATTTATTATATCGCAGAATATCAACTCTCTATTATCACCATAACATATGAACTGTTGTACAAAACAAAAAAAATACAGTGACTGTATTCGTCTATTAAAGAATGTATAAAAATTATTAAGTAGTGACAAAGAGGAAATACGGCTGTCGGAGTTAAGGCGGACATAGAAATATTTACAAAAAGATTATTGAATTTTGAGAACAGCCGCCATAAGAGGAGACGTATCTGAAAGGTGTGGTCGAACAGAATTACGAGTCTTCTGGTGGGATGCTTGATACATAATTACTAGGGAAGGCTCCCTTTACAAGTCGCCCAATGCCTGCAAACATAGATGACATTGTCAGTTATTTGTAAATTTTCACTCTAAAAACACAATCTTATTTCGGTCGAAAAATTTCTTGATACCTACCATCATCAACAAACCCAATCCACCATGTAGGATCACTCCTGTCGACGACATAAACGGTATCTCCGACTTTGAGCCCCAGTTCACCCGCATTACGTGGCTCGAACTTATATTGAGCATAAAAGACCTGTGCGTCGTCCAAATTACCGACCAATTCGCTGAATAATCCTCCCGCTCCTCCACCAGCCACAAATTCTTGTTTCCGGTCGCTTTCTCCGTTGGCAGATTTTTCGGTGCCAGAAGACACTCGCACTTTTTCTGAACCCGATGAATTCTTGTCGCTTTGTTGAAGTAAATCCTGTGCGAGTTTGATCTTTGACTCGAGATTGAACGTTGCCGTCGTAGTTTCTTCTGCTTCCTTTTTTAATTTTGATCGACGGTAATAAGCTATTGCCATTAATATCGCAACTATTGCAAATACCATCAATAGTGAGATGGCTGCAGCTATCAGTATTACTAACAATACCGCGAGGGGTGCTTTTTTTTGGCGAGAGAAATAAATTAGATATTTTTTGTCAAAAATCATTTCAATCACTATTAATTATTCAGAGTTTAACTTACTTTTATTAGAGAATGATGGGGGAATATCAAAGAAGATACCCAAAATATTCCCGTTACTTCCTCCACTCTGCGAAGCTTGTAGATAAGGATGCCAGTTCTGCCCATCGAACAATGCCGTACTAACATTTCCAGCATTATTCAACTGTAAGTCTCCAACAACCATTAGTATTCGGTTCCCGTTTATTATATCATTGCCTGGATTGTCCCCGTTAATTGGTAGGAAGGTCAACTGAGATATCCTCGAAGTTGATACTAGTCCAGTGGTGAATGAAGTAAATTTTGATCCATCGTATTCATACAAGTATGCAGAGTTTGCGTCAGTATGTCCAGCTATCCAAATGCGTTGAGCAGAGCCGTCTATTGCGAGAGCTGAAGGTGCACCGGATAGAGAAGTGGATTCTGTAATGGGGCGCCATGTAGATTGACCATAATCGTATTCTGCAAGATAAGTCTTTTCCCCATTTACGGTTAAATTACCAGCTGCATAAAGAAGGTTTTGGTTTGACTAAAGGAGAAGGGAAAGAATGCAGTATGGGCTAGTTAATAATTGTTACGCATCATATGCTAAATCATTTTGCTACTAATATCCTGTTCTCTTACCTCGACAAAATCAATTGCAAATACTTCTCCATCAATATTTGTATTACCCAGTGCATTCCATTGATTCTTACTAGCATCAAAACTACAGACGACTTTGCATTCGACATCGCCTGCTTTATCAAACACCCCTCCAACCAGTATCTCCTTGTTATTCTGTCTTTGTTTCACAACATTCACACTGACGCCCTCTGCACCGCTCAATTGAGGTATATCTTCAAATTCATTCGATTTTAAATTATACGCTGCAAAGCCATCGCCTTTCGGAGAGGAGAATACACCACCAATGTAAAGTATATCGTCTATAATTAGTACCGTTTGAATAGTACCATTTATGTCGCCTGATAGAGACTGAACGGTGCTGTTCTTAACGAAGGCTATGTTCTTTACAGTGCCAATCGTAAAGTTTCCCCCTATCACGGTTACTGCTTCGCCGTCAGAGTTTTCGTAAAAAGCTCCAGTGTAGACAGAAACTTGGGGGGCACTGCCATTAATGCTCGTCGGCACAATTGGCAATGGAGTAATATCACCCTGAGGACTCAATAGACTAGCTCCAAACATTTGGACAGATGATGCGGAAAAAACGTCTCCAGAAATGTATGTAACTGCATCTCCATTTACTGTAAGTGATATAATATCTTTAATGTTTCCGTTGACAAAATTAGTCTCATTGGCCCAAGAATTCAGTCCCTCATCCCATAATTCGAATCCAAATGTCACTTCACCATCCGTCTTTCCAGGATCATATCTCACTTGGTACGGTCCACTGACGAATATTTGATTGTTGTTGCTAACATTGGCATAGCCTAACACATTCACAGGACCGTTCAATCCTCCGCTTACTGGCGTCCAAGCCTTCGTAGATAGCTTATATCTCGCTATATTCAACAGTGTCTGAGGATTAACAGTTCCAGTAAATGAACCACCAACAATAATTTCATCAGAAGAAACGCTGATGATACTATTCACGGGTCCGTTAAGCCCACCGTTGGAAAGAGAAACAAGTTGAGAACCGTCATATAATACTATATTAGAAAACCTCGCATCAGAGAACGTTCCGCCGATGATCAATTGGGTTTTAGAGAGCAATGCCAAAGATTCTACTTTTGCCCTGTCTGGAAAAATCCCGTTCAGACTACCCCAAGCATTGACACCTCCATTGACGTTTAACCAATACTGAAACACTCCACTTAATGGTGGTGCACTATTTGTTCTCGTAAATGCCACGTATCCAATATCAATTTGGAGCGTGTTTTGACCTGGATTTGGTGGTACCTGTTTATCTAATTCAACCACTACTGACGGCTTAAATGTATCGCTTGTAGCAAGTACTTTACCCTGATACAACGTAATGTCTTTAGGTCTTAAATTATTCGTTGTTATATTCAAAACTACGCTTGTTCCCGGTAGCACGTTTGTAGTGACCGAGATTGTGGCCGCATTCTCGCAATTGGGCGTACATGGAGGGAGATGGAGCGTTACTAAATAATTACCCGTTTGAGGAACGTATGGCGTCAAAGTGACAGTGTCGTCGCTGGATGCGTACGATGCTGCGGGAATCGTGGCCTGTAAGGCTGGTTCCCAATCTCCTTGGATAATTACTGGAGTCCAGGTGCCTGTCGTTGAGACGGAAGGAGTGAACGGCGTTGAAATGCAAGAAGGGAAATTTCCATACCCTGTTGCATGAACTACCACATCTGTAGAATGAAAAAACACACATTATTGTATCAGAATGGGGGAATGGTAAAGTGTAAAACAGACATTTTCACAGCACCACAATTTCTCTTTGATTACATTACACTTACCGCTCTGATAGAACTGAATTTGATGAAATCCACCGCCGATTCCATTGAACTCGATCACATTCACTTGCAAAGCTGTTGTTGTAATTTGAGTAACGAATTGGAACGTTTGCGTTGTTGTATTAGACTGTTGTAGTGGACAAGCGTCAATACATGTGACGGTCGCAAGGGTATTGGGATCAATGTAAGATAGCTCGACTCTTTGATTATCAGCTGTCCATATGCTGATTGGGTGGGCAAAGAATAATATTATGAATAAGTAAAATTGAATACCTCCAAATGCCAATACTACCATGATATTCGTCTTATTTTATGTACCTGAAAGTTTTAGTGCCCCTACCCTCAACCATTGTATTCACTATATCAACACTAGTCGGGGCAACTTGTACTGGAAATTGTATTCTCCACGAGCCGGGTTGATAATCGGCCAATAACCATGTATTTCCTGGCCCATCAGCACCTTTTGGACAAATAATTGCACTGGGGTCATCAAAACCTGGTCTACGAGATCCATTGCCAACAGTAATCTAGTAATAGAGTAGAGTTATTAGATATATATAATGAACAGTCAAGTGTACGGGTTATCTTGATTATATCATTAACCGTATTATTAATACGCTCGCACGCGACATGTATCGCTAAAGACAGGTTATCAAACGATCTCGCCCCAAAACCATACTCTACTTACATTGGCATGTGCCATGTCCAGTGGCTGAGACGAAGTAACGTCGCCAAAACTTCCATCGGATGTAGCATCAAACTCGCCACCGAAATATACTGTATTGTTATCACTATTCAATACGATTGTGTTAACGGGTCCGTTAAAGCCACCAAACGGTAGTGGGCTCCATTGACCATCTTTCCAAATCGCGACGGAGCCTCCATAGTTTGGTTTATCCTGAGCAGAGACATTGACAGGGGCGGTAAATGAACCTCCAACGTAGAGCGTATTAGTGGATGAGTCACACAGAAGTGAAAGTACAGGGCCATCTAGACCCGAAGAGAGGTTGGAGAAGGTAGACGTCGTTGGATTGTATAGGGCGATGTAATTTGCTGTAAGGGAAACGCCGGCGTTGTTTGTGATAGTGGTGAAGTTTCCACCAACATACACGTCTAATTCTCCTCCTCTATTCATTTGGCACATTGCATTGACAGTTTTATTTCCTTCTGTATATCCTAATAATGTAAAACTGTCTCCTTTTTTCTGTATTATGGACCCACTTGTTCCGTTATTAATTTGTTGCAGACCTCCTTCAGTATAAAAAGATATTTCATTGTATTGTCCTGCTATACCTATTTTCTTGAGACTCTCTAAATTCACGTTAGGTAGGTCACTTGGTATACTCGAGTATACCTGCGTGGGTATTGATGAGAGGAAGAAGAGGAGGAGGAAGAGAAAGGATGTTATAGAGGGTGGTGGGGTATACATTGTATTAACATGAGTCGGATCGGTAATTAAAAGAATGTATAGGTTCGTTGTAGAGAGTAAAGGGGAATAAGAAGGGATATGCAAGTGTGTATGCTAATACAGCAGTTATATTACTGTTGTTGTGGTTGCTGTGGTTGCTGTTGCTGTCGTAGTAGTTATTATTATTATTATTATTACTTTTACTATTACAATTTACTGCAGTACTTGGTATTTGATACCGTAATATTTGTATCAAGTATTCGGTTATATTATTTGTTATCTTATTAGGTTGCAATTCAGCTCACTTCTTCTTGTACTATATTGCAGCAGACGAGTAAAATGCAGAACCAAACTACTCTCTCTAAATATACCACTCTGTCTATGCTGCTCAATTTTCAGTATGCAGAGAGAAAGAGTAGCAGAGAAGAGAGTGGGATTGATGAAAGAGCAGCTCCTGAATGTTGGTTTTGGGTTTCAATGAATTTTTTTTTTGTTCGTCGAAGTGTTTGAACTGCAACTGAATGTCGAGACCGAGCACAAATGCCAACACATATTGCAATCTCCGCGTTAGTTACACAATTGAACACAATGCAAGGAAATGTGAACGTGTGTGATGCTATTGGATGACTTGAGGCTCATTTGACGGTCTTATTAATCCATATAAATACATATTATATGTTCTTATCGTTCTCATCCACTGCCATCTATTTTCATTGCTTCTCACCCATAGTTGTCTATGGAAATCGCCATAGTGCAGTTGATTACGTTAATGCGCATTGTTTAGGCTTTCAACTACTGAGATCTTGATTGTATCAAAGTATACTTGTACCACCGTGCCAGACCATCACAAGTAAAAATCTGTCACAAATATGGTTTATAAATACCCTATCAAAAAGATTAATTTGGGCATTGTAATTAATAGAAATAATCACACACTATGATACATATTGTATATTATATTAATATATTGTACAATATCGATATATGTGTTACTGCGGCGTACCAAAACCATTTCACGTGAGATATGCACAAATCAAAATCGCTGGGCAAGTTTCGGAGACGTTGACAAATCCCGTTCAGATTACCAAAATTAATAACTGTCTGCCGGAAGTAGATCCTAGCACCAGTATCGATAGTTAATTATTCATTAGGAATAGATTTTGGACTGTCAAAAAAATAAATTCGTCATCTATGGTTAGTATTAGTGGCAATAGAGCAAGTTGCAAAAATCCATACTCGATATTCAAAAAGAGAAATAACAATAATGACAATGACAAAACTCAATTCGTGATAGGGGCTATACTATAATAATAACAACAATAATAACCCGTCTTTACCGATAGCGATGCAGAACAGGTTTATTTACTCCTTAACTTTCGAATTATAACAGCGTATAGTTATGCACACTGTATATGCACTGTCCATGTAACCCACAGAATGAAAATCTTTATCGAATATTCTGAATTGAATTTAATTATGAAAACACAATATCATGATTATGCATTATAACTTTATGTACATTTTACTTGTATCGAAAAATTTTGGATGATAGCTAACAAGTTCAATTCTAGATACATAAGCAAACTCGATAAGTCAGGCAAAATATGCAATCAGAAAAGATAACAGTGATGTTACAGACTTGTACGATTGACATTCCTTGAATAGCTTAATAACGGGGGTAAAGCATTACAGAAATATTTTCGGCTCCACAAACGGTCTTACAAAGTTTTTTTTTCTCCAACATTAATCAGGTAAGCGCAACGCCGACGCAAACCAGTAATAGTACCTGCTCAACAAGAAAAGATTTTCAACCGAGCAGGTTCATCCGAACAAGACAGCAAATGAACCCCGACAGACTTTTCACGCAATACTGTAGATTCTTCCAAGTAAATAATCAGATCTTCACCAGGGAAATTAATTATATTAAGGAGATTTGCTATTTACTACATTTTTCATAAGTAATGTCAGTTGTGAAAAAGTAATCCCCCGATTTGTTTAGTTTACTTTGTCGACCAGGCAAGTGTTAACCTTTTGGTGATAATTCCTTGGTTACGATTATTAATAGCTGCGTCCAACTAAACCTTATCTGCTTTCCCTTTAAAGTTTTAATCAATAGTGAGACTAACCAGCTTCAATAAAGCAAGAAATAATTTGTGCTGTTTATACGGCAAAGTTCAACATTAATATTAGTAACTGACTAATTGACTAATATACATTAGAATCACTAATGTTATTATTATGTCGGATGATCGGAATGTATACTAAAACGCAAATAGACTGTGTAATGACGTTCTTTCTAGACATTTACGTGGGGCGTTCAATAAGTTGGCTTTATTTCGAAAAGTTGCATACTAATTTTAAAATTGACTAAACCATTCTTTCAAAATAGTCTCCTCCTACATTTGTGAATTTTTGTGATTCTTTCCACGAACTTTCAAAAGACTTGTGATACTCCTCTTATGAGATACTAAAAACAGCTGTCTGAAGGCCCTGAATCCTGTTACAATTCTTTTTCGTCAAGTAATTTTATAATTTTAAAATAAAACAGAAAGTGAACATTGACAAAATCTAGACGCATATAATAACTTGATTTGTTCGTGCTTCAAAAGTCCTATAACCTTTTTATTTTAGATTTGTCATGGTGTTAGGTGTAGCATCTCATTGCGGGCAATTACTCTTTTCCTTAAAATTTGTTTTATCTTTAACAAATAGAAGCTAGGATTGATTAAACTAAAGATACTTATTCTTATATATATTTTAATAAGGGTTTATTAAGCATACTATGGGTATTTTCAACTCCCTGCATGCAGAATGTGACCAATGACAATCAATGCGTTATTATTATAAGATATAAAGTCAGAAACATTTGCTAATTTTCAAACTTGCTCCACAAGAACCTTCTGATCCATATGGGTTTGCTACTTGTTTCTCAAAAGAAATTTGCGACCAAAACTAAGGCCAACATGAGATGTTCTAACAGCTTTATAATTCATTATGTATTTGTAAATGATTAAAATGTTCACTTGATCAAAACAGAATTCTGACAGACATTATAAAACGTCTAAGTTCTAGATTCAATAACAACAGAAACTGCAGTCAACTTTTTGTATCACAAAAAATGAGGAAAACATGGTCTGATTTAATTTAATTTATGTAAATATCTGTACTAGTACAGACTGTTATCATGAAATTATAACATCTATATAGGATTACCTGTATATGATAAATAACGATTATAATGGCCCCACTGAATATGAAAAAGCATACGTTTTTTGGCAATTGTGGTTCCCAAAAGATTCCAAGAGAAATGTTTGCTGAATTACGTGAAGCGTTTCAAGCTCTCTCTAGATTCGAACAAGTACAAGACATATTTTAATGGCGCAGTAAATGGTGGAGAAATAACTGTCAGTCGACGTCTTAAAAAGAAAACAAGGGAACGTTTTACTGTTGAGATTACAAAACGCCACTTTGTCAGAAAACATATCTCAATACGTTGGGAATTGAAGCATTTTCTCGAAAACTATGTCGAAATGGATTACCAAGTCCCGGTAGAAATGTCAATCGCATTATTCGATCGCTTACACTTTTGCCAGCTGAAACGAGTTACAAGTCAGTCTATCATAATTATTGAAAACGACAGCATGTTGAAATTGTTAAAATATGATGCGTTTCGTAAGTTATGAGATCAATTAACGTCTAATATGAGTCCAAGAACGACACGTGACAACATTTTCGGTATAAGAAGCGAGAGAGACTTACTAAAGAACATCTAAATTAGAGAGAAACTATTACAACAAAAGTACGAAATTGGCAGTCGCTGCGTTTACAGCACTCGACATTACGCACAACCTAAATACAATATTACACTATTTAGAAAGGCTTTGAAAGCTGTTGAGGCCCAATGTCTATAGATTTTTTTTAATTTGACTATTATAGCCGCTCTTTTATTGCGCGTCATTGAAGCTAATATAGAAAAGAAACAGTGACATCAACTTATGATGTCGTGCCGTTAATATTATTAATGGAATTGAGGAATGGGCCAAAACCACGCTTTAGTGGCAAGTATTAATTAAGTTTCTTGATTTACAGTACCATTAATTAGCAATACAATATTAATATTAAGTTTTGTGACTGTGTTCAAATTTCAATAGCAAACAAAGAAAGACTCTCCGACCCACCATATGCAACGTTATGAAACGATAGTCCCTTTCCCGGATGCAGAGACATCCTTGGTTTCGCGATCTGACGATAAGGAGCGATGGCACATAGACGAAGAACATACAAATGAAGCTATGGTCTCGCATACTGTATCTGTACGTTACATTGGATACATGCTTGATTTATCGGTGTCTAGTATAAACTGCTAACAATTTCAGTAGTCTCCGGCAGAATTTATTATGGAAATATTAGGCATGGAGGAACTAGCAAATGTACGCAATTAATCTGTTCGCGTACCGCTTCATCTTGGATACCAAATAAATGTGCTTTACACGGACTGACATAATAATATGATTTACTGGTTGATCAGAATGGGGTACGTGAACGTTTTGCGCTCAACCGTAACTGTAATGAGCAATCAGTAATCAGCCTTACGTCCTGTTAGAAAATGCCCGTTTACCAATTCTTCCACTAGTTAAAATTTTAGTGGGTAAAATGATCGCGAGATAAGTACCTTATCCACCATACTGACTTCAAATGTATAATGGATTGTCAGGGAATAGGATACGTATTTCAGAGTAAATTAGAATAACTAGTTGAAATACAATTATTTATCTCACCGAAGACAAAAAGAATCAGTTTGTTGAAGAGACGTAACAACCCGGAATTCTTCATAGTTCAAAAAGAGACGATACTTGATTTATAAAATCGAATCCACACCCAGACTCGTGCATAACGTAATTCCATAGTTTTGCGAATAACGTTCTGGCTAATTAGGATGTGACGTGATATTAAGAGTGAGATTATAATACTGTAGTGTACGTTAAATTCAATGTTTATTATTACTGTTATCATTAAATCGGTATCTAATTTCTTGCATTGGCTACTCCTTGAACTTGATGACGTCAAAGAAACGTTCTCGCGCATTTATGCGAAGTAATTTAAATTTCATCTTTCGGTATGCTATTTTGAAATAGAAGCTGGGTAGCAAATTGACCAATGATTTTGCACGAATGCTCGGTTCAACTGGTTTCAATAATTCTTTCCATTATTTTTTTTTCAAGAGAATATCTCACTACGATAAATTGTCAGTAAATCGATATCTTAAATTTTTAGGGCGGGGATGGGATTTTGCGCAAAGCACGTGTGTGTATGTAGTGTGCAGTTACTTAATCATGAGATTGACATGCATCAAAACTTAGATTGCTTGATCGTTGGTCAATGTCCATTTCTTATTCTCTCGTTTTCGCTACCAAGCTACTGCAGTACTGGCTTTGTCGGATAAACATTTATCCATAAAAAAAAGCATCATACACGTGCGACATCAAATAGCCTACAATCACCCCCCCACTCTCCGATCTTTGCACGAGTCCCGTTTTTCCCTTTCTGCATGAATAACTGTATTTTTGAGTTTCCCGCAGAATCTCAAGTATTAGTTAGTGCTCAAGAAATGTCATACTTTATAAAAGGAACAAAGTATCAACTTTCACGACAGCCAAATACGAATGCGATAGGATATCACCGAGGTCGCCACATGACCTTAGACAATAGAACGGCGGGTCAGGTAATGTAATGTAGTTAAAAGTAACATTTAATTCCACCAGGAGCATATAGCCACAGAACGCTCAAGTCCTTTATCGGTCATTCGCTTTATTTCCATCTATTCTTCGTTTTACTGCTTATCGTCGACTCTTGCATTATTGTCTTTTCTTTGTTGTACTGCTATTGTCGACTTTGTATTGTTACCTTTCTATTATCCGCTGTATTATCCTACCTGGAAATCTCTCTCTGCTATATCTCTCCTTGTTACTTTTCCTTTCTCTGTGCTTTACAGACACTCACACCAAATCCTTCGCCTCTCACCCTTGAACCACTCTCTCCCACCATCACGACTAAACATCACCATTACCACAAACAGGACCCAGACCTAGTCCGGGTGCGGCCAAACAAGATGGTACGTGCCGAACTGCTTAATGGGTCCAGTAAAAACAAAACCTCCCCAGTGTCCCCCACCCTCCCTGCCCCACCTAAATCTCAAAAGAAAGAAGAATACTGTATTTTCTATAACAAGTACGGTAAGTGGTAAACGGCAATGGATGCTAGGGAGAATTGGAGTAAATTTATGGTTTATAGAGGTATAGGAATCCATATAGGAATTCGGAAATTACTCGGTAACCCAGCAGAAAAAGGGTAGAAAGAGAAAGAGGAATGATAGTATTGGACAATTTATGGTTATTCACTACTGAAAGCAGAGATATCTACCCCATTGTCAATATAAATCTATCCAACAATCGTCATTGAATCGGTTTATACGAACATCCAAGATTGTATTTCTCCAATATCTCTACTAATCCAATCTCTTCCCCCCTCTTGATGACCTTTTTCTCAAAATTGGAGGATTACTTTAATCGAAATAATAATTCCCATTATTCATTATCAAACATTTTTTTCTATTTCCTTTTTCCCGTCCCACCCTTTGCCCCACTCTCCCTGCACTCTTCTCTCGCTTTTGCTTCTTCCAAATTCTGTCTCATCCTCACTAGGTCTATGCAAGTCTGGAATCAAATGCCAATACCGCCACGATAAAGAGCGTATTGCAGTGTGCCGAGATTGGCTCACAACAGGTACCTGCTCGAAATCTGCCACCTGTCCCCTCCGCCACAAACCCTCTGCTCATTTAATCCCCCATTGCAAACACTTTGACAAATCAATTTGCACACGTGAGGATTGTCCGTATACTCATGTCCATGTTAGTAAAGGAGCGAAGATCTGTGAAGACTTTGTTCAGGGATTTTGTGAGCAAGGGGAGGAGTGCGAAATGAAACATTTGTGGGGAAGAAAAGCGCAAGTTGAAATGATTTGGCAACGAAGTGAGGAGGAAAAAAGAGAAATGAATGAGGAGGTGAGACGGAAAGTGCATGAGGGTGTAGAGAGGAAAAAAAAGAGTAAGAGTAAAAATAAGAAAGCTGGTAAAAAAGAAAAGATTAAGCAAAAAAATGAAAACAAGAGAGGACGAGAAGAAGAAGGTTTTATTAATCAAAAAGGCAAGAGGGTTAAGATAGACATGATGAGTGTAGATAATGCTAGCGACAGTTCCTCAGATGAGGACGATCATCGGCATACAACGTTTAGAGACAAAGATGACCTCTGGAGATACGATTTCATCGGCTTTGATGACTAATTGGGTTGTGAAGATTGAGACCAGACCAGAAGACACCTTCAACGAGGAATTTTCAGAACTTTATTGTTAATCTTTAAAGGCAAGAGAATTTGATGAGCTCGTTGGATCAATTGCTGTCATAGTAGTAGAGTAGTATTCATTCACAAATGCGCTTATATAACGCTTCTTTATATTTCTGCGATTTTTTTTCGGACTTCTTATCTTTTTTTCGTCACGAAGGAGTAGAGTAGACGGTTGGGTTATAGCGAAAAGAGACAAGGGGGAAAGGATGAAAAGAGAAAAGAAAGAGAAAGAAAAAAGAAGGAAAAAGGGGCGACCGCGAAAAGAGGGAGGAAAATGATAAGATCGTGATGTAAAAAAAAAAAAGATGATGAAGCTATTCTGTAAATATAGCTGTAAATATAATTCGGAATGATCTAGAAATTAAATACGTAATAAAAGATAACTTAAAAATAACCTTTGTAGCCCGTGAATATAGTAACTGAAACACAATGACGCACATCTTTTTCATTCAATGAATTAATGATTTCTTTATTAAAACGTCAATATAAATACAAATCGTTCTTCGTTCATCATTATACATTACTACGAACTCCACAAATTTACGGTAATTCGTTCATGAGCCTGCCTCATGAATTTAGCTGCTTCAGATGAATTCATTGTCAGACCCTTTCCTAAAGGAAGGACTTTTCTTGAACTAGAATCAACCGACAGCGCATCAGAGATGTAAACATTATTGTTCGGCTTGAAGAAAAATTCAACTGATTGGGGAGGTTTCGAGGCGCTGAGGGTGAAGAAAAGTGGTTAAGTAATATTACGTAAGATAGTGCAAACAAAATAAAACGTATAAGGTACGTAATTAAAATGAATTTATAATTGAACTCACCCATGATATAGAACGTGATAATGATTGGCTGACATATGATTTATATTTATTTTTTTACCCAGTCGTATGGCATTTCGTTCAATTTCATCAAGTACTGTTGCCAACTCTGCTGTGTTTGTTAATGTCTGTACATAGAGAAATAACAATGTTAAGCACAATGATAATACTATCACACTTCATTGTCTCTTAGCCCATATACTTACCGATATCAATTCGTCAATACTATACGTCGAATTAAATCTGGTTTCCAAGTAATATAAGACTCGTCGATGCGGATGGGGACCATCAACTCGACATCCGGTGATTCCAAGCTGAAGTCTATAATAGCCTGCCGTCTTGCCTGACACCTTCCCCGATATTTTCACGTAAAAATCCTTCAGACAAACAATAATTAGAAAACTAAATAAAGCCACACATAGCATAACATGAGAGGAATACATACTTTTGCATACTGAATCTTAAGCGACTTGAAGTCATACGGGTATACAGAAACTTTGTGTTTTCTATGCCATTCTTTCGAAGATACTGAGCAGACATACAAAGCAATTTAGTATTTGAAGCGATAACAAACACAGTTCTACGGCGATGGACTATTCAATACCTTGAGATGCTATCTGTGTAATCAGAACAACACGTTTCCAATCCTGAAGGAATCTTTCAATTGATAGCTCCACCTTGTCATATCGAAACACTAGAGTGGATGTTATTGGGTCGTATTCTATATGTTCTTTAAAAGAAAAGTGACGTTGTGTGTTATATTAATGATTTAATGCAAGCCACCATATATTATTAGTATATTCCCAAGAAACATACTCGACCAGATTCGACCAATATCCGGCAGGCTGCTTCTGTGTATCGGACACTGAAATAAAACCTAATAAACACCGACAGGATCACAAATGACATCCATTAAGTTTATATTCACGCTTTTCCTTAATATCCATTCAACCCATTATACTTACTGAACTCTTAGCTGATGCACTAGAATTCAGCCATCCAACTGGCCTAATGTATATATCCCCCATGACCATTAACACCCTATCAGTCGCTTTATCGATTTTCTTCAATAGTTCCTGGATCTTTATGTGTAATACCGGTACGGAAATCGAATTGGTCATGTTCGCGTCCAGTGTGAGATCCTTTAAATCTTTTACAGAGCGAGATTCGAATTTTATGGATTTATCATTGAGTCTCCGTTCTAGTTCTATATGGCAGATGCGAACGCTGGTGAGTTGGGTTTATGTTGAAAAGATATAAAAGTGCATGTGCATTGGCAAGTAAATGGAGAACCGATGAAAATTTGAAGGGAAAAATACGAGAAAGGTTAGATTACTAGATTATGAAATGCTCTCGAGACAAATTGTTGATAACTCACCGACATAAAGCTGCCGCTCGGCTGATGCCAAACAAATCCATCTCCAACCTACAAATCGAAGTACCAAATATAACCGTTAATTCACACTTCTGTTAAAAAATCTTTTTTCACTGTAAAATATTTAGCATTAATAAGTATCTTCAGGCTCATATTGTAAGCCCAAGCAAGTAAACATACCCTTCACAACTTCCTTGTACCCTTACGACTCCCTCATCATCAAACCTCTGCCGCTTCACAGGTCTTCTCTTTTGTATGTCTAATTCATCCTTATCCCCCATCTTCCTCTTTCCAGTCCCAAGTCTCACATCTCCATTCACGTCTTTGTTACTGTCTCCGCCGGGATCTGCATCTATTTGAGATAACGGAAATGTTGAGGAAGGAAGAGACGATAACGAAGAAGAAGAAGAAGAAGACGAGGAAGACGAGGAAGATAAGGCAGGTGGCGAAGAATTTTTAAGAAGCTCAAGATCGAGTGGTTGTAGTGAGCTAAGTTTGTGAGTCAAGCCTTTCACCCACGGTCTGAAAAGAGGGTCAGGAGCATCTTCATGGTGACTAGAGGATATGAAACAGAGTGTAAGGAGACATGATAACAAAATGCACGATACTACACAATTTGTAAATAGATAATCGATTTCTTACCTTAATTGCACTATCCAATATTTCATCTTTCCATCAGAGAAACCGGCTACCAAATAATATTGATCTTTTTGAAATTCGGAAATATCTCCATAGGTATTTTGAGGGAAGCCTAAGAATAAGGGATTCGTCGTGCCAAATCGACTACAATCTGTCGGAATATTTTCACAATTAAACGTCTGCATATATGACGGACGTTTCAAACTAAAGTAGTGTAGCGTAAATCAACATACCATCTGGAGACAATCGTATGTCTCGTTTGACCTCGAGTTCTAAGAATTTTGCTGTTTTTTCTATTTGTTCAACTAATGTCTAATTGATGATTATATGAAGTAACAAGATTTGTATTAACCGCTATGGCTTTGGGGAAGGGGTATTTATCATTCATGCGTAAATTCTTACTTTGAACTTCCAATTTATCAGCAGATTAACTATACCCGAGAAATTATTAGCGATTGCCTCCTCGTATCGCCGTGTCATAGCTATAAAGCAAGATTTGATGTTTTAACATCCATTGCCATAAAATTGCTAATACAGATCCCATTCCACTCTTACCTTTTCCTATCCCCTTACTTGCTTCTTCAAATAACAACAGTCCGGTTCGTATATCAATACTAACATTTACAAATCTTCCTTTTCCAAATCGAATACGTAGAGTAGGCGTTTTGAATAGTTTTTTAGCCGTTATATCTGTTGATGAAGTGTTTTTGGGTTTGTTTGTACGGAAAACTTTTGCATATTATGAAGAAATAAATGATCGATACAGTTAGATCAATGAAGTATTATTCCAATAATTGATTATGCATAATCCATGTAATAAAACTAAATTAATGTCTATGTACCATCACGTCCTTCGACCAATTCAACGTCTCCCTCTGCGAAGGTATTTTTCTCATAAGTGCTTGTCAACGCATCATAGAACCTTCTTATCAACATGTCCGCTTGTGTGCGTCCAACATGGAGCAATAAATGCTCTATATTTACATTACGTGGATTCTACATAAAAAAAAGTTAGTAACTTTGATGACTCATTCCGTACGCGATGATGTCCAACCCATATATATCCTGTGCCTACATACAAACTTCCAATTCAGAAACCTCCACGTCGGCTTCTCTTCTCCAAAAAACCCGCACCACCCTACTTGGAACCTCTTGTTAGGATAATTCAATCCACGACCACCATTTATAGTCCCTGGTTTTATGAGAGACGTATCATTGGCCCAAGTCGTACGAGAGAGTGACCTATGCGTCGCTCGAACGAGGGCTTCTTTTGGAGTATCCTGTACGATAGAAATTTCTATAACGTTGTGGGGATTGTGTTGCAGGTTTCGTTTCGAGTGGGCAGTTGAAGAGAGAGCAGAACGGCCTTGTGGAGCGAATTGAGAAAAGAGAAAAGAGGGGAAAGGAAGGAATAACGGAAAGGAAATTTGAAAGAAAAATGGAGACCATGTAATTGGTAAGATGAGGTCGTATAAAATCTTATAGTTGTCAACTACTATGTCACATCAGCAAAACCTAATTCCACACTTACCAATACCACTGATGTATCTGGAAGATGTTCCAACATTTGCCGAAGATCCACCCCTATCGTTTTGTTAACACAATACACTCTTTTAGCATCCTTAATAACACGAAGCCCAATTGAAATTAAGTCCACTCCGCAACAGAATTACCTCCAATAATGCAATCGAAGCACTGTTCGCTCTTCGTTCATATTCACGGCCAAGTGGTCGTAATATCTTGTTCGCATTAGGTGTTTTGACTATAAATCATAATATATAATAATTGCGTGTAAGACAAATAGTAATCTTCAAACGTTTCTCTGTCTATTCTCCTCTCCACGGTTAGATTCATATTATTTTACTGGATTTAAAGCATCACCTACCCCATAGTAACAATCTTACCTGCTGCCACATAACGTCCAACTGCAAATCCAACGCCAATCCATGCAGATATTCATATAAATGCACTAGCGGGATAAATTTGGCTGTCGGAGAGCTTTCTGTCTGCGAAATGTTTGACGTTTCTCTAGACAACTGGCTTGATTGCAACTGTCCAGCCTGCCCCTGTCTGCCTCCAACCGCTTCCGCAGAAGGCCCTTCATCACTCTCCCTGCTCTCTCTCCTTACAAATCTACTCGCTGCCAATCGTTTCTTAACGTCTGGTAGGGGGTCTTTGGAAGTCTTGGGAGGTTTAGGTGCGACTTGGGAAGTTTTTTCGATAAACATTTGAGGGTATGGGTTAAGAAGCATTTGAGCCTGCTCCCGAATGTAGCCGAGTTGATGTTCGTGGAATGAGAGATCAGATTCTTGGAAAGGTATGAGAGAGTTAGGCAGAGTTTTGGGGGAAAGAAAAAGAAATCGCGTAAATAATAAAAAAAATCTTACCACCAAGGAATTTGTCACGGGCGTTTTGGACGAATATTTTTACATCTACAACGTGCCAATGTGAGTCTTTCTCGGGACCCAAAGTAAGGGAAACCTGTAAGTAGTTCAATTATTACCAATAATAATGAGGATCACGATAAATGCATCCTTAACGGTCATCAAGTAATGTTTAACGTTCCACCACGCTACCGTTCACATACCTGAAACTCATCAGGCACTACAAAAGTAACTCTCCCATCGTGTACTCGATATGTTTTCATTGCAGGCGGTACAACTTCTTCTGTCATTAATCGTACTTGTATCGTATTATTTAATTTCTGCAACACTTCTTGTACTTCTGCATCGTCAATTGGTTCAGGTGCCAAGGTCTCCTATAAGAATGTTGAATAGTAAGAATTGAGTATTAATCATATTCGGATATCAATTCAGCAGAAATAACTAATTGCGTAATGATTTACTTTTATCCATTTGGGAAAGCGTAGATATGATCCCGACGTTAAAATGTCGATACCTGTTAAAAGATCAAATTGTCGTACACTAGAAAATTGACAAAGTAAGTCATTGATGTGTGTGATAGAGTGTAAACAGTAAAAGGAACAAAACAAAAACTTTGGTTGAAACAAAACGGGAACAAATAAATTATATTACTAAATTAATTGAGATGATAAAGATATTGTTCATTATATATTCACTTTCATTAATGTCTACGACTCGACTATTTGATTAGTTTGACCGCTTATACAATCGCTGTCTCCGACCTCACCTTGTAGCCGGAACAAACATGGCAAATTCTTCTAGAGATCGGCACATTTCGCTGAACACTTTACTCTGGTGTTGTATTGCCTGATGTTGATTCTAAAATAATCAGTCCTCAAATGTGAGTATGTGAAGGTAAATTTGTTCTTGTTTACAAGTCACAATTGTCGTCCGAGATTCGAATCTCTTCTTATTTCTACATGATACTTTACCTCAGCCTGCCGTATCTTATCCGCATGTTGAGCAAACTTAACTGCAGCTAACGATCTCAAACACAGTTCCCGCGTCTGACAGGCAAAGCCTATTAACGCCTTCCTCTTCTCAGCAGCCAGTAGATCTGCGTTTAACACATCGCTAGGTAACTCTTCCTTACGCACTTTCTTCGCATACGCTTTCCGTATTTCAGCTTCTTTACCCTCAATCTGCGGTAAGCTATCCCATATAACGTGCACAGTTAGCATACTACCAAATCAGGACAGTTTTATTCCCGTCAGAGATCAGATCTTTACGTTTTATTTATTAATTTCCATAAAGCTTCGTGAGTAGCGGCGTTAGTGTTACCGACAACGTTCTTGAGCTTCACCCACTGTATAGGCTTTGACGTAGGCGGTGGCTTTGTTTCGGGGTGGTTATTAGTCTTTTGTGGTTGTGACATTATCGTTATACCGTCTATAAGTCTATTAAATCAGGGGAGACAAAAAGAATGGTATCGAAGCATTGTTGTTGCTTTCCCACAAGTAGTTTCCTGATATGGAAATTTTTACGTAGCCGATCACACTATTAATATGGTGGCACCTAGCACCAGTACGACTATCGATTGCATTGCGTCACGCCATCCACGTAAGTTTGAGAAACTATATAAAGGGTCGGTCTCAGTTAACTGTTCTCTCTGTAAATAAATATAATTGTTAGACAGAAAAAAGAAAAATGGTATTGATCTCAATGCGTTTAATAAAGTATGGAAAATGGTTTAATTTCACTAACTGTACAAACTTTTCTTTTCTAGATAGTCCGCATTAGAAGTGAACAAGGAACATTTCGAATAGAAACTAATCCAGATGATGACATTACAACTATAACGAGCGAGGTTGATTTCGATTATTACTATACATGACAACTGTTTATCATTAGCGTTTACATCCATTCATCTACTTGTTTCTGATTTAGATTGTTCGACATTTAAAACTCTCTGATCCGAATAGAATATTGATATCTAACAGCCCCAAACCCGCCACCGCATCACCGATATCAGGACTGATTGGAAAAACGTTTGATCATCTTGAAATTCGGTAAACGCAGTTGCATTACGTTGATCTTTAATTCGTTGTGCATTAGCATTCTGATTTCGACTTTTTCAGTCACGGCGATATGCTCTATGTAACTCTTGTCGATCCTGAGGTTGGTTCGTCATTCTCTGCCGCGTCATCATCACTAGCATCATCGTCGTCGTCATCACAACAGCAACAAAACCAAGAGGAGAAAGAACGACCACCACGCCAGGAACTAGAATCAAAAACAACATTATTACCGTCGGCGTCAACGTCTATTCCACTCCCTTCAGTAAAACAACATCCTGTGGATGATTTTTTGGAAAAACAAGAGGGCCTAATTGCCAGAGGGCGAGATCCTAAATTGTATGAGATGGGGATTTTGTGATGTTCTGAAATTTGTTATGGATGGTTGGTTGTAATGTTTGTTGTGTACATGTTTGGTACCGTGTTATATTGTAGTTGCAAGCATTCGAATAATGGAATGTGTGATTATTGTATGCCGTTAGAGGTATGTCCATATTGTCTGATTACAAGCAACGTGAAATTATATTGGAAATTTATATGACTGACAATATCTGATTTTCATGTAAAGCCGTACGACCCAAAGTATCTTGCAGAAAAAGGCATAAAACACATGTCATTCCACTCATATCTTCGCAAGATACGTAAAGAATCCAATAAAAACTCTAGAAACGCGAGGTTTATTCCACCGCTAGAAGAACCTGATTTTCGCGTCAAGGAAAATTGTTCTGGAGGTCATGCTCCCTGGCCGGAGGGTATTTGCACTTCATGTCAACCAGGTGCTATTACTTTACAACCTCAGGTAGACGAAAATAGAGAATTCGATGGAGAACTATTATATGAGTGTAGGAACATGATTAGAAAGGCCGTGGCGATAATTATTAACACGTGGGCATGCATATTTAACTAACTGTCATTGTATAATTTAGTCATTCCGTATGGTAGACCATGTGGAATTCTCGAGTTCATCGCATATTGAGAATTTCATTAACTACTGGCGCTCAACAGGTTTGCAACGTTTCGGCTACATGTACGGAAAATACGAACCATATCCCGATGTCCCTCTAGGTATCAAAGCAGTTGTTGAAGTTATTTATGAACCGCCACAGGAAGGTGAAGTCGATGGCATCAGTTTAGGGCTTCCGTGGAACGATGAAAAGATTATTGATGATGCAGCGGAAGCTTGTGGTTTGACAAAGGTAATGGGGAGAAAATGAGACGGATTGTGAAGAGATCATTCAACTTTAATGGTTGAATGCGGTTGATCTCGCCGACAAAAGTTAGACACACATCTTGTTTATTTTTTTTCCATTAGCCCATTCCATCTAATTTCCTCAACCGACAATTTACTTGTATTTTTTTGTTTAGGTTGGGATGATTTACACAGACCTGACTGACGATGAAACAGGCCAAGGCAAAGTAATCTGCAAACGCCACATCAATTCCTATTTTCTCTCTTCTCAAGAATGCTGCTTCACTGCCACAATGCAGTCCCGCTACTTTAACCCTTCGCGATACTCACCAACCGGCAAATTTGGGTCAAAATTCGTCACATGCATTGTATCCGGCAATAAGGACGGCGATGTTGATGTCTCTGCGTATCAAGTATCAAATACTTGTGTCGCAATGGTGACAGCAGACCTTGTTGAGGCTAGTGTTGATCCGAGTGTCGTGAGAGTGAAAGAGAGCACAAACCAGAGATACGTGCCTGAAGTGTTTTACAAGTATAAAAATAATTATGGACTCGAGGTCCAAGAAAGTGCAAAGCCATGCTTTCCTGTCGAATACTTTCTTGTTAATGTAAGTAACTCAATTAGTAAGTTTGACTTTTAGGTATTATTTTTTTGCCAAGATTAACTTTATTGATATACAGGTGACTCATGGCTTCCCATTCTCTCCGAATCCGCTTTTCACATCCTCGGATGCATTTCCAATTGAAAATCGAGATGAACTTGGGAAACAGGACCTTAAAACTTTGCAACGTCATCTTGCAATAGATCAAGGCGGTAGTCAACTGATAACGGCAGTTTCAAATTTCCACGTGCTGGCATATATTAAACAACTTGATCAATTGGACAATGTATGTGCATACGTATATTTGTCATTAACTAATACGACTCTTTATTAATATGTAATGCGCTGTTATACTACTTGATGTTTGTATCGTTAGAACGAATTCAGTCAATTAGTAAAACTGGCAATACATCACAATGCAGCAGATGCATTTGCACTTGTTGAGATGCCGGGATGGCAAAAGTTGCTTGCTCTTATTGAAAGTAAGTATGACAAATAGCGAGCTATTAAATTTGACGTTATCTAAAACATCCAAATTTATATTTAATAAGGCGGTCAAGAAGTTCACAAAGGAAAATGGAGTTGTAAACGATGTACTTTTGATAATCCATCATCTGCAAGTGTCTGTCAGATATGTGAATTTCCCCGGGAATAGAAAAAAGAACTATTAAGAGTATAAAGAGTAGTATATAATATGTATGGTATATGGCCTGCTTCGGTTGATTTGCATATCTATAGTTTCGTTTTTTGTTTTCCATTCGGTTTTCCTTACTATATGGATGCTTGCTAATTTTCAACTTAGATGAAAGTCAAATGCAAATTTGCTAGTCTGCAATAATAATCGATTAAACTTTCCTTCATAATTTATTACAAGTTCTGCCTAGACTCGACTATTTTAACCAGCAGAATCACTCGAGGATATTTCAATGAATGGGTGGGTGTCTATTTTGATGAATCTGTATCCTCGTAATAACGACTGGTGTCCACTCCATGCTGATTATGGTTGGCAAAGTTGAACCATGGATATGCAGCTGAGATTTAGTAAAAATTGGATTAGCTTAACCAATACTGGGCTACCATCATAGGTCTTAATATGTTAACACCATCCCCCCTTTAAACGCGTTTAATCTCTTCTACATTACCAAATTTCAGTGCCGCAAACTTGGAATGCCAACTTGAGGCCTGTTGAGCATATTCGGGTTGCGATGGAGCTCCGTACAACGGCTTTCCCTCCCTCACTCTCTGGCGCATTTCTCTTAAATCTTTCTCGTATTCTCTTTGATTTTCTGTCCAGCCCCAAAATCGTACTAAAATAAACCATAAAAATTTTTTTGCAAGGGTGATTACATCAAAATGGTGGGGAGAAAATCATACAAATACAAGAAAGATCACATTTAATATGTTTGATATCATAACAACTTACATGAGCTGCGTTGATATGCAAACATAAATCCAGCACAAGCTCCGAGAAGCGTAGCATATCTCAGCATCGATGCTACCCCGGCTGGACCGGTATACGTTGGGTTTATGCGTTCTAGATCAAATATCGAACAAGACGTACAGGATTCATCAGTGTGATTCGAGGATCGAAAACCGGGTTTCTATCGCGCGCTAAAAAAGATCTTCCTACATTTTTAAGCGTTAACAGTATGCTTAAGACCGATTTTGCCAATATAGACTCTCGTAATCAGAACCATTTTCACTGTCTACACTACTATCGTTCTACTCGTTCCTATAACAACTCTTCTCAAATATTCAATCTATGTAACATTTCCAACACCCCAACTTTACCAAATCCTAATACAAATGCAGGCCCACTAGCGGTTACGGCTCCCCATGCGACATAGTCTGACGGTCGAAAATATCTAACGACTCTCGTAAAATGAGGGTCTAGATCTATAGCCTTGTATGCCGTCGTATTTTCTCGAGCTGGGACATCTGACATTGCAACTTATTGTAGACGTTAAATGTAAATTGGAAGAAATTTGGAGCGCGAAAAGGTCATGTGATAAATATCACAATGCGTCATCATTTTTGAGAGTTGTCAGATTACAGTACTGTGTGCTATAATAATAATGTTGACGATACCTAATGCTATTTGGGCACGTCAAATTATGACAACGTGCCGGCGCGTTCTTTCACAAACGATGCATTCAAAATGCTGATTGCAAATTCTGATGAGTGAACAATATTCTGGCTATCACAATAGCTTGACAATGCCAATGTACCCCTTTTTAATAGCTTTTCTACAAAATGTGTCTGTCACTTATCGAAAGTCCTCCTATCTTGGTAGTATGGGCTTTTTCTCTTGGTAATTACTACCTTCTGAACTTATTATGGTTATAATGTCTATTCACTCTATATTACCAATGCAAAACCCATTCTCGTGATTACGTAGAAGTTGAGAATCACGGACCAAAGATTTCAATTTTTAAGACAATGACGATTATGATGCCACCTCCTCAGTTATCCCAGTAGAGCATGACGTTCTTTGGTGCTTTTCCATTCCGAAAGTAAACAATGTGCTTACCGTAGTATTCCTATTTGAAGGTAGAATTGCCCATTTATGGTCGTCATTGTTTGATTATAAAAGGCAATTTCAGATATCGGTAATCACAATGATGGTTTTTTTTTCACTTGAAAAATGATATTAATATGCAGGGTTAACGAATTTGTGGCGCATGACGAACGAAATAGGTTTCATGCAGCATCCTAAGACATATATAGTATAATATTCCGGAGTCGTTAATAATATTAAGATTGTTGATGGATTCTCAGTATTCGTATATAAATAAACTTCGCAAAGCTATGATATAGGCTTAATAATGCGTATCTGTATCAGTAGCTCAGAGTTTTAGAGTAAGAGTTTACAAGTAACTCAATTAAGATACAATTACGAAAATGTGAATCGCATTTATAGCAATTGTCTCGGACTGTAAGTTCCAACGTTGAATTCTCCTGTGGCGTTCCGTATCGTACTCTGTATTTAAAAATAGTAACCCAATTATGTTGTAACATGTCCAACAAACACCTGCTCATCGGACACGCTGTGGCTGGATGTCCCCTTTTTACTCAACCCCAAACGGTTGATTGTGTATCTCCACTTTTTCATGATAAATAGAAGCAAGTTTCGTCAACATGAATTAATTGCATTTGAAAATTTCAAGTATATTTATTGGTTTCATTCTATTCAAATCTGAAATATTTTGAGTTTTACGCTAGCATTGGTCCTCAATCACTGTAAGCGAGTATGATGTCCATGTTTTGACATAACATTTCGTCCTATTGACAATGTCATCTTATTTACTCAGCTCACACACGGCGATAATATATATCTCGCTTTCTTGTCTATACGCATCCTTCAAATAACGTCTTGCGTCAAAACTTTTAACTGGACAGTAATCTAATTGAAGATGGCAGGAGATGATAACCAAGACATTGAACGACAATCAAACAAAAGCAATGCATCAAACAGAAGCAATTCTGCATCAAACATCCAGATGCACTGTGTTGTTGCATGTATATTACTCTTTGTTGTTCTCGGACTGGCCAGTTTTTGTTTTGATTTGTACGATTTCATTACTGCTCTCAAAGATAGCAAGGCAACTAAGAGCGAGAAAATATTAAATGGATTTCTGATTTCTACTACCATCTTATCATTTTGTGGACTATGCGAACTGTTTCGTGAACCTTCGTGTCGCGCATATATGGCGGTTTTTGTTCAGTCTCTATTTTCTATAATAATAGCAATATTAAATTTAACTGGGAAAAATCCTTTAAAGATTTAAAGTACATTTTTTTTGTTAGAGAAAATTTGGGTAAAGTGATGTTAGAATGTGTGCGTACGGGGGATCAAGTAAGTTGTATTTACAAAATAGCTTTTATATTACTATAGATGTGGTTTCGTCTAACATTAATAAACATCGAATATATCATGCATTTGTGTATTTATTAAAACGTCACACGGATGAGCATTACATGCAGACCCGTTCATTCTAGAGCTAATGTACTAACCTTTTCACATTACATGTACTTTTCAACATTTTTCATCCGTCTGTCATAATTTACCTGCGTGTGCTTTATTCTTATTAAATTCATCCAAACTTGCTAATGGGAATTCTTGTTAATTTTATATTTATAATAATTAATAAGAAGAACCAGTAGTCGTCCGTTATTATTCATCCGCAGCATAAGCCTTGATTTCTTGGCGTAACCTGTCCTTGGGAAAGTAGTTACAGCTTGGATTGGAGAAAATTTTGACTATCTGCTTTGTTAGATTATAGCTCTAACATTGGGCTCGCAGTGTCGAGAGCTTTACGAGCGTCTTGGACGACTACAACCAGATAATTCGTAAGTAGTCAAACTAGACATACTCACTCTGAATTGCAGTGCAACAAGGCACAATCTACAGATTGATATATTATTGTTACATTAAATGCTGCGTAAGTTAAAAAAAAAGGTTGTCCAGGTCAACAAAATAATAAAGACAAAAACTTTGATTGACAACTCTTAACTCTTATTCACTCTTCGAGGTAAGACTGTCGAATATTAGGACTTACCGTCGCGTATACGCGTCGAGATAATGTAATGCATCGTATAACTACTTTTTCCTGGTTAATCGTTTGAATCTACTGCAACGCTAACGTGTCGTCCCCCGACTCCCGTCCTTTAGCACAACATGTGATATGTTACTTGTATTACTATTGTAAGAAATGCTTCTGCCGAGATACGGTAGATGTCAATGAAGCTATTTTCAGAAAGATACTGATTACGCTCATTACCGATAATAAAACGAAATACTGGTGTGAGCCATTCGGTTATGTATGGGAAAGAAAATATTAATAAAAAACCTTGCTTGCAATTTGTCTACACCGTAAGGCGGATCTTTGAACCTTAAGCGTTTCGTTGTTGCGTGATTTGTCTCTTTCTCTGAGCTCCGGCTTTTCTAAAAACAATGGAGAAACGTTAACTAACTATGCTACTGTTGTCAATATATTTCTTACTGTTTCGCTGTTACCTATGATTTGTTTATCTAACTATCAACCGTCACTTTATGGCAAGAGCCAATTTCCCTTTAACTTATCTACTTGCCAAATTTGTGAGAGAGCCTTGAGTGTCATAGATATCTGAACATAAGTACTTTCATAAATCTTTTACCTCGCGTCTTTTCTAAACATTTCCACATACGTTGACCGTATGTTTACACGCCTGACCTCCAAAAATTAGCAATTATACATAGATGTTCATACATTTTCATCGTGTAACGTAAATACGCGTAACCAATAACATGATTGATATTAAAGGGTTTTACTGTTTTATTATTATTTATTATTATATTATTTACCAGAGTGGCTGTATTTCACCCACATTAAACACAGTAGTGCCTAAAAACCAAGTTGAAAGGAATAATGAGAATTTTGCACTGCTATTGTTGCCGGCTTCGTCGTTGCCTTTACTGCTATCTGTTGCATTTTTACTTTGTTCTGCTTGACAAGCTTTCCGTGCTGTCAGGAAAGTTTACTGAGGGGTATAAAGTGATATTGCAAGAAAGAAAAGTCACTATTATGCGTAGTGTGTATTATTCCTTTCAGAAACGGGAAGTTACACGAATAGTTTATGTTCAGTCGAAGAACCCTCTGCAAAGGAACAACCTCTCATAACGAACATTTTACAAGTCATTTAATAACCAGAAATTTTCTTCAGCGTTCAAACTATATACAAATGGTCTCACTGCAAAGGTTACTGCCGCGCATCTGAGACGTCATAAATAATAAACTGTCACAGATAATAGTATGGTTTGCGTCCCTGTCGGAGAATGAGACAATCATTTATTTTTTTTTGGTACATTAATATCATCACGTTAACATATAAAACTTGAGAGATAATAATAAGGACAACAGTTAATTTGACAACCAGTCACTTTATTATAGTAAATTTGCAATATCGCACTGTTTCAAGCTGTGAGAGATCTCTCGTCTGTCAAAATACTTGTGAGTAATAATTCGTTTGTCGAAAGTCTTTGCACTAAGCAATCATGTTGACAGGTCGAGAGGCATCTGTAGGTCTTCATTCGGCATCAAATTATATTATTTTTATCGAAATACACTATTCTTGTATCGGCGATGTGGCCAGACGAGAGCACGTTGGCCATGATAGATTTGGATGCTAGTGGTGTAATATTGGCTGATTTTATTTGGCGAAGGGATACTTCACAGGGTCCAATCTGAACAATTGTCCTTTTCTGTTAATTTTCACTACTTCCTTCGCGTGCACTAACGCGTTGAGATATTCATTACAACGGACACGCGGCATCATAGTCTGTCGAACAAACTCTTGCATATATCTTCGATTATACAAGGAAGCAAACGTGATGAAAAAGGATGAACAATATGACATATAAGATAGGCGAACGCAGGAATCAATTTGACAAGAGTCAAGACTTACAGTCCTTCCGGGTTAGTAACTAGTAGCTTTACCATGAGTTCCATGTTATTACGATGGGGCTTCAGGATAGAAAAAACAATTAGATTGTCTGCAAAGGATAAACCATTTGATTAAGTACTATCGATCAAATGGAATAATTACCTGTTGTTCCCTATACTTTAACGGAAGCCCATTCGTAAGCCTCGTAACAAATTTCTACAAATAAAAAGTTGTTTGAACTTCTCCCCAAAAACCAGCCAACATCTGACAGACTATTTTATTAATATCAATTCCATTCATTGAGGCTCTACCTTAATGTTCATAGCTCTGGATTTGCTCGGTTGAATTACTTGCTTAGAGGTTGTTTTAACTTTACTTTGTGATGATTGTGGCGGTTTTGGTTCTTCTTTCTGAGACGAGTCTTCTTCATCAGATATATCGCGCTCTATTTCCGGCGCTACTTTTGGCTCCGGTTTCAGTTCCGGCTCCGGCTCCAATTCCAGTATTGGTTGAGGGTCGGGTTCGCGCTTTGGAGTTTGAGGTGGACGGAGGAAGAGTTTACGCGGCGTTATTGGAACACAACCTAGAATTATCGCATCAAGAGATGGATTAAACGAAAAGAAAAAGAACAGCAAATGGCCGGAAAGTAGATTAATACCTGTTTTTTGTGCGACATGTTGGAAAGATTCTGCTGTCGGTGCCTATGTGCGCGCAAAGTCGGTAACAAGGTAGAACTGAATCATGGAGATAAATATACAATTCCACACGTAATTTCCGACTAAAGAATACAATACCTCTGGAAATTCCACGCAATGTGCATTCATTTTTATTCCATATAAAAATGCCGAAAACGACTGGTTGAATGTAAGAAGAGTCTCATGAAGCTCTTGCAAATTCTCGAATTTCGCCTGCAATCCTGCAAAAGCGTCTGCCAGCCCGGCCAACTGTCCTTCTAAAATATCCAACGGGGTTACATTGTTATTTAACGGAACTGACGACGCTCTAAACGCTCGTGAGATACTTTTGCGTTGCGGTTGGTCTGGTCGTTTGATTAAAGACATTTTGTTTACACGTTCAAATGTTTCGTGATAAATTATGTAACATCACACAAAGGTATGACAAAAGTCACGGGATTATTTAACTTGCACTGGATATGAGAGCTGATTTTATTCTAACTGGGGAGAATAAATTTACTAAGTACCTACGTGAAGCCAATGCCAACAAAAACAAGAAGAAGTCGAAGTCCGGCTCGAACTTATTTACCCTATAATCATCGTCCGAAAAGAGCAAGAATGGAAGAAACTCAAGACGTAGGGAAACTCTCCAAGACGATGCCCGGCATTTACTCGTCAAATTTCGATTCATACTCACATTCTGTGCTAAAGGGAAACTCTTCCACATGGATGGAGGGTACCTTTACGCGGGAAGACTTGGAACGAACGTTTGGCCGAGCCTCGGAAGAGACAAGTAAGCATTAGCACAGTTGAATGCACAGATCGGTGTCGTATAATACCAGCTATAATGAATAATGCGACAGCCGTTATCTATAATATGACAATGTGTTGTCTAGAACTTTAAATCACTTTTTATAGCAATTGAATTCGTCTGAGTTCAAATATGAGTATATTTGTTACCAAAAGTTAAAGGAAAATTCGTACTGACCGCAGAACTTTATCCCGTTTTGTTTATAGGGTCGCAGTCAATCGAAAAGCCGCCACCTAGTTGGGGTGAGCTATTGATTCCAGAAAGTCAATGTTTTGTATTTCAATAACACCAACCATTTTCTTTCTCCTCCCTTTCCCACCACCACCGTTTCAGCCCCAGCAATAAGAGACTTGTGGGCCTCCTCTGTCAATAGGATGCTAAAGCATACAAATGAATTTGCCATGAAAATAATAGCGACACGAGACTATTTGCAGCG
The DNA here is from genome assembly GCA_910592205.1 of Paraglomus occultum. Taxonomy (NCBI): domain Eukaryota; kingdom Fungi; phylum Glomeromycota; class Glomeromycetes; order Paraglomerales; family Paraglomeraceae; genus Paraglomus; species Paraglomus occultum. The sequence continues at coordinate 130,851 of CAJVPJ010000001.1, forward strand.
AATGTTGGATGGAGGGAATGTTCGTCCGGATGGTAAGAAAAAGCAAGAAGCTTATATAATCAGGAGGTCTAACATACTAATGCTTCCCATACAAATCTGATAGAGATGGAATACTTGATGCAACTTCCTCAAAATATACAAAATTATCTTGCACGATTTCGAAAGCTTACAGACGAGGAGACACGGAGGTTTTCCGTGGATTCATTAAATGGCCTTCAAAGACCGTCTGCCGCGACTACCTTACAAAGAGGTAAACGTTATTATTTTATTTTTTTTCAAAACTGTTTTTCCATAGTCTGACTCGGTACCAAAAAAAAACGAAATAATTTCAATCTCAGCAGATGAAACTCCGGTCAGGCAGTTGACCAGCATCCCCCGCTCTGATACGCGGAGAGGGGTTGTGAAAAAGACACAAAATAAACAAACAACCAATCCTCTTACGGAGAACACATCAATGAATTCGACACGTAATCTGTCTTTTAACGCTGCAAAATTAACCAAATTTGAAGAGAAACTGCAGGCGAAATATGAAAAGTATGTAAATTTTGTTGTTTATTACATTAGGAGTTGTTACTCACATCACTAATTATAGTTACCGGCGGGCAAAAGAACTCGAAAAAAAGAAAGACCAGGAAGCTAATAAGAAGTTTTTGAAAGATCTGGAGATAGCAAGAAAGGTAGGCTTTAACATGATTTATTACTTTTTTAAATATATCGCAATTGTCTACTCCGCTTAATATTTGATAATTACCAAAGTATTAATCTATGAATTGCATGCTATTAGCCTCGCCCGTTACGGATAATGACGAAAGAGCAGCTGGAGGAGGTAAGCAATTTATTGCGACCTTAAATCATAACATGACAAGTAATAATGAAGCTGATATGCTGGGGTGTTTTTTTTTATCGTGTAGATCGTTGTTGCCCGATCGTCTGCAGCAGTAAAAGGCGGAATTATTGCGCGAATTGAAAAGTACGAAATTACGTTGCATGATTTTGATACATTAAGACCTGGTCAGTGGTTAAATGATGAAGTAAGTACTTAACTTTTGTATTGATTTCAAACGTAGCTAGCGACATTCTATAGAATTTGAGAAATCTAATTGCGGACTTAAACTTTCAGGTCATAAATGCCTATCTCCAAATGCTCCTTAACCGCGCAAAGAGAGAAACGCGTCGAAAAGTGCACATTTTTAACACGTTTTTCTACACAACTTTGGCGACGAAAGGTTATGATGGAGTAAAACGATGGGCAAGAAGGGCTAAAGTATGTGTTGTTGTATGCTCGAGTCTCGTAACGAATTATAGACGGCTAACATCACTGTTATTCATAGATCGATGTCTTTGAGCAGGACCTTATTCTTATACCAATAAATCAAGCTTCCCACTGGTTTTTGGCTGCTATCCGATTACCTGACAGGCTGATAGAGATTTATGACAGCATGCCAAGGACAGACGCAACCATGACATTCGACACAATAATGTACTATCTGGCGCAGACGCACAAAGACAAAACTGGTCAAAATTTAGACAAATCACAATGGTCGTGGATTGTAGAGACAGCACCAAAACAGGAGAACGGATATGATTGCGGTGTTTTCACTTGTCAATTCGTAGAGTGTCTCTCACGCGGAGGAGATCTTGATTTCGAACAGTCAGACATGCAGTATTATCGACAGAGAATACGATATGAACTTATCAAGGGAAGGTTAATGCGATAACAGATGATTGCTGATTTCAAAGACATTAATCATAACAGAAGTGCTACTTTGAGAATGACTTTTGGTTACATTTCATGTTTAAAGTTATGTGTTGAAAAGAGGGTGCTGCCTTGAATTGATTGGGCGCAGGGATATAATTAGCATCTGCGTTAATTTAGTAGGCTCTCAATTATTATGTATTTACTATGTTAGATAACTGGACATTTGAGTCTTGCTAGACATCGAATGAAATATTGATTTATTACTAGATGAATACTTAGAGATTAAATGAAATTTAACTCGCTGTAAATAAAGCTGACACTAAACTTTATGTGAGGATTTACTTGTCGGGCTTTGTTTTATAGAGTTGGCATCTCTCTTCGTGACATTTGCGATAATATCATTACACAGTTTGATCATGCGTAATAATACATGGAAAGTTGCCCTCGACTATGAACATATGTATTTGATTTTCTGCTCCCATATTTTCAAACAGGTCAATTTATTGTTCGAGTTTAGTTCATTTTACGAATCAATTCATTAATTTTCGCCTCACGATCACCGAAATCTCCACCCTCAACAAAATGTCGGAATTTCCTAGTTGACCATCCGCCATTAGGGTTTGACAACTTGAAGGGCCAGAGGAAATTATTTGCTTGTTTGAACTATAAGACGGTACGCGGGTTGGTTAGTAATCAGTAACATGTAATTCCGGGATTTTAAACGGACACAATATATGGAAATTGCCCGTTAACAACATCCGAGTCTAACTATTTTGCATCTCACTCGGAAACACTCACATGTGGTCCAACGGTATAAATCTCGTGGATCAAATCTTCAACACAGATAAGACCGAATTTTCCCAAACTCTGTTCAATGATTGCATTATCTGTTATAGGAATCCTCTGTCTATTCACTTTGGCATATCCTCTTTTGTAAATCAGTTCACGGACTGACTTCAAATTCGGTTCACCATATGCAATGTAGGGTGTGACAAGTTGCAGCATCTGCTTGGTGGCTCTTGTCAAGCGTACAAAAACGCCATTGTTGATCTGAAGAAGACGAAGTAATTGAAGGATTTTTCGTGGTTTGGGCGGAATTTTGTTGATACTGGTAGTAACGAAAGTAGAATGCTGTTAGAGCAAAATGCGTCATAATTATTCGAGAAATTGGAGCTTGCATAATGGGGTGAAAATTACGTTGCGAAACATCAACAAAGTATAAGAGGCTTATAATAATTCTCACTATTGATTCATAATAACGTACCCTTTAATCCTAATAACAAAGGCCAATTTTGGTTCAGCAGGAACATAAAAATTGCCTGCAGCTTTGGCTAATCTTCTCAGTCGAATCTTCTCTCTCTCGGTCGAATGATATTCACGGACATATTTCTCCGCTCTCTTGAAAATTACCCTTCTTTTGTTTTTAGCCTCCTACAACATGGGGTGTGATGAGAAATTACCCGTGTAAGATATTGGATTAAAAACTAATCTCCTCTCCAACTAGCAAAAACGCCCATCTGTTTCTATATTATCAGACCCGAAAGATGGTATAAATGGTTATGGTTCTCAACATGACAATTATGACTTTTTGGGTATCATCATAAATAAACAGATTCGTATCTTACAAGCAGACCTTCAACACTAAATATTATGAAATTCCTTGCTACATTTTCTCTTTTGCACATGCAAACCACACACCTTGCGTTTTTTGGCAAGTTCTTCCTTTCGTTTCGCTTCGTCTTCAGCGCGAGCTTTTCTCTTCTTTAGGAGTGTTTCTGGTACTAGGATCTGTTCTTTGGTGGGAACGGTCCTATTTGAGAAAGAATTTAGGTTATTCAGTAACAGGTTAACCATTATAGTTTCTATCTGACTTTATCGCTTCGCATTCTGGTGAACTGCGGTTTTCATGGACCATTTGCTGAATCGGCCTCCATGTAAGTTTTCAATTATCTTTTAGAATTACATCCTACCATTACTATTTTTCCCTTTCCCGCTTGCCCGCCCTAAGTCTCCTACTTTAATCCATACGTTATCCAACAAATCCATCTTTTAATTAATCTTTCTGTTTAACTTACGTTCCGGTCGTCATCTTATGTTCCGTTTCCTGAGACGTGACTGAGGAAATAGGAGGAGGAAGAACAAAAACTTGTGCAATTAATGCATAAATAATTTTCGTTTCTGATGGCAATTTTAATCACGTGATAATTCGCGTGACAATATTATCTTATTAATCTTAACCAAGTTAAATTTAGAGAACCTTATAAGGCACGTCTAGAATATAATGTAAAAAGGACTTTTTTAAATCCACCGCCACTTGCACAGTGTGTTACTGCAGTCAACAATCGTGCGGGGTAAAGTCTACCCCACATTCTTAAAAGATATAAATATCACCCGCACCTGACCAGTAGTTAACGATAACAAACAGCAACTCCAACGATTATACAATTCAGAAGGAATCGGTTCTGCATCATGTCCACCTATGTATCTTTGCGAAAAATGACCATCGCACTCATAGAAATACTTAAAGACTTTTTTAGACGAATTAGAATGTTTAGACAAAAATTTATTTAAGATGGATATTGCTTCTCCTAATTCGCCACGGAATTTTTCGCATCCGAGAATTCGAACAAATGGAATTAGAAATTTTTTTAGTTAAATACAACGACCTGTAAACTAAGATTTATTACTCACGGCTGTGTCGACTGGTAGACAGTAATTCTTGTTCTCAATTTAATAATAGGTGACAGGGACCCTGAAATACATCACCGACTTCATATGCAACTAAAGATAATAAACATTAGTTTGTTTACACATACTACTACTTCAATTCCCCCCAAGAACTATTTACACCGATTTATAAACCAACACCGTAAAATGGTCGAAAATAATGGCTTATTAACGAAAAGACGGAAAAGAATTTTCTCTATGTTTATTTTCGTTTATTAGATGTAATATTCGTAGATAAGGAAGCCATTCACTTGCCCGAGCCCGACAAATATGTACCAGCATTATTTTGAAGTTATCCTTTTTTGGATAGTTTTTTGTCGGGCAAATGAACCGGACCCGCCGGCTTGCTGCCGGGCGCGGTAGAAGGCAGATTATCTTTATACAGTATATCGCGTGTCGCGTGTTTATCATATTATTATCGTTGTTAGATCAATATCTTTGACAACAAATGCTCTTTCTCATTCTGTTACCTTAGCAAAATGTCCGAGCCGCGGCTGAAGTCGGCCAAGTTTTTCGAGTACACTTGTCCGAATTTGTTGGGTGTAGACAGTTTTTTTACTAAAAGCCGGCCTCTAAATGGTGCTTAGAAATCTGCTTGCCGAGGCATTTATGCAGGCGCCTTAGTATAAATAAGCAGAGGATTAGGCTTGCGCTTACAACAAAAACGAAAATACAAAGAGATTATCTTGGTAAAAATGCGAGGTTAGCGCACTGCAATCCAGCATTGAGAATTCAACAGCGCAATCACATTCTCTGCCAGAAAGCTCAGCCTTTCGTTATGACACATCTCCTCTTGCTGGACTGTCAGTAGATGAAATAAGGATACCTCCCTAGATCCAGACATACTATTAATATTAAGCACGCCTTATAAGAGAATGAGGACGTTAGAAGGTAAGCTTGGTTTGCCAAAAAATTACTTTGAATACTGTTGTGTCATATTTTGTTGTGTATTGCTTTATATTTAGGTATTAATAAATTAAATTTTGCTTTCAGTTTAAAGGTTGGCGCTCATAAACATTCGTGGAAAAATTTCTTTATTGTTTGATAATAATAAGTAATACATGTATAGAATAGATGATAATAATAATACCAAAATAATAGAAATAGCATAATTACTGAAAAGGTCTGTTAACAATGAAAATAGTTAATGTTTATATTACTAGTACTCTCCTCCTATGACTATGTGTCTGCTAAATCTGATACAGTAACAGCAGCTGATGAAAGCAACCTATTACTATATAACAATATATGGTTGTTTACATTTAGGGGATATCTATTGGCATATGCCACAAACTCAAAGATTAATTGCCCCCATTTACACAAAAAATCACTTATTTTGTATCTGCTATGTGTCAATATTATTGCTCAATATTATGCTTACCATCTCAATTTTTTCTCTTATTTTTTTCTTTACTTCTAGCCCATCTTCAAACAAAATATACACCTTGCTTTGTGCCTTAGTATATCCCTGCTCAGCTGCTCTTTCATATAATTCAAGTGCCTTTTGAATGTTTGCTTCTACTCCAATGCCATTTTCATAATACCGGGCAAGAAAATATTGTGCATAAACATTTCTTTCTTTGACCCTTGCTTGACAGAAGTCAATTACATAATTAATGCCAAAATTTACTCCAGCCACTTTGCTATAATGATTACCATTTTTAACTTGCACTGACATATGTGCTTGTTTTATTGCATTCTCATATAATTCATCTGCTTTTTGTTCATCCTTTTCTGCATAATGTACAGCAAGATTATATTGAGCTTTGGCATGACCTTGTTCAGCAGCTTTATAATATAATTCAACTGCTTTTTGTTCATTTTTTTCCACTCCAGTTCCATTGGCATAACATATAGCAAGATTATATTGTGCACTGACATGGCCTTGTTCAGCAGCTTTTTGATGTAATTCAACTGCCTTTTGTTCATCTTTTTCTACCCCAGTCCCATTGATATAACACAAAGCAAGATTATATTGAGCATGGACAATTCCTTGTTCAGCAGCCTTTTGATACAATTCAACTGCTTTTTGATCATTTTTTTCTACTCCAATTCCATTATTATAACATGCACCAAGAGCAAACTGAGCATTGGCATGCCCTTGTTCAGCTGCTTGTTGGTACAATTCAACTGTTCTTTGTTCATTTTTTTCTACCCCAGTTTCATAAGCATAATACAAAGCAAGATTAAATTGAGCACTGGCATCTCCTTGTTCAGCAGCTTTTTTATATAATGTAACTGCTTTTTGTTCATCTTTTTCTACTCCAGTTCCATTTTTATAACATATGGCTAAATTATATTGAGCCTTGGCATCACCCTGATCAGCAGCTTTTTGATATAATGTAAATGCTTTTTGTTCATCTTTTTCTACCCCAATCCCATTGTCATAACATGCAGCAAGATTAAACTGAATGCTGGCATCTCCTTGTTCAGCAACAAGAGCAAACAAAGCACTGGCATCTCCTTGTTCAGCTGCTTTTTGATACAACTCAATTGCTTTTTGTTCATCTTCTTCTACCCCAATTCCATTATCATAACATACAGCAAGAGCAAGTAGTAGTAGAGCATCTGCATCTCCTTGATCAGTAGCCCTTTCATACCATTCAACTGCTTTTTGTTCATTTTTTTCTACTCCAATTCCATTGGCATAACATGTGGCAAGATTATATTGAGCTTTGGCATGACCTTGTTTAGCAGCTTTATAATATAATTCAACTGCTTTTTGTTCATATTTTTCCACTCCTGTTCCATTGGCATAACATATAGCAAGATTATATTGAGCATTGGCATCTCCTTGTGCAGCAGCTTTTTGATACCATTCAACTGCTTTTTGTTCATCTTTTTCTACACCAGCTCCATAGTTATAACATACAGCAAGATTAAATTGAGCAGTGGCATGTCCCTGTTCTGCAGCTTGTTGATACAACTCAACTGCTTTTTGTTCATCTTTGTCTACACCAGTTCCATTATCATAACATACAGCAAGATTATATTGAGCATTGGCATCTCCTTGTTCAACAGCTTTTTGATACCATTCAACTGCTTTTTGTTCATTTTTTTCTATCCCAATTCCATTGTCATAACATGCAGCAAGAGCAAACTGAGCACTGGCATCTCCTTGTTCAGCTGCCTGTTGGTACAGTTCAACTGCTTTTTGTTCATCTATTTGTACCCCAATTCCATTATTATAACATGCAGCAAGAGCAAATTGAGCACTGACATCTCCTTGTTCAGCTGCTTGTTGGTACAATTCAACTGCTTTTTGGTACAACTCAATTGCTTTTTGTCCATTTTTAGTTCCATTGTTATAACATACAGCTAAATTAAAGTGAGCATTGGCATGACTTTGTTCAGCAGCTTTTTGATACCATTTAACTGCGTCCTGTTCATTTTTTTCTACACCAGTTCCATTGTCATAACATACAGCAAGATTATACTGAGCATGGATGTGTCCTAGTTTAGCAGCTTTTTTATATAGTTCAACTGCTTTTTGCTCATCTTTTTCTACCCCAATTCCATTGTCATAACATACAGCTAAATTATATTGAGCATCAGCATGTCCCTGTTTGCATCCAGCAGCTTTTTGATACCATTCAACTGCTTTTTGTTCATCTTTTTCTACCCCGATTCCATTGTCATAACATGCAGCAAGAGCAAACTGAGCACTGGCATCTCCTTGTTCAGCTGCTTGTTGATACAATTCAACTGCTTTTTGATATAATTCAATTGCTTTTTGTTCATTTTTTTCTACCCCAATTCCATTGTCATAACACACAGCAAGAGCATTGGCATCTCCTTGTGTAGCAGCCTTTTGATACCATTCAACTGCTTTTTGTTCATTTTTTTCTACCCCAATTCCATTGTCATAGCATGCAGCAAGAGCAAATTGAGCACCGGCATGTCCTTGTTCAGCAGCTTTTTGATACAATTCGACTGCTTTTGGTTCATCTTTTTCTACTCCAATTCCATAGACATAACGTGCAGCAAGATTAAACTGAGCGATGGCATCTCCTTGTTTAGCTTTTTTCCTTCTAATACTAGGTATAAGCACACGAGTACCACGTATAGTAAAAAAATGTTTCAGTATTGAAACGGCACTATTAAACTTTACCAACATCAGATCTAATACTAATGCGTTTAATTTACTGCTAATAAGAGTTCTAACCTTAACGAGAAAACGTTAGTGTAACGTTTGCGTTCTGTCACAAAATGTCAGCCTCAATAATAATTACACAGCCACAGTTTCGCCTGCTACTATAAATGTTTAATTACATCTTTAAATGTCGCGTTGTATATCGTCAATATCATCTTAATAATATTAATAATAGTTATTAAACCGAATTCTTTTTACTTTATTATTATTGAATGGCTAACGCAATCCCTTTGCAATATCTGTTAAGTCTTTAACCACCAATGATAATATCTCGCGTACGTAATTTGCGTGTTTTAGTCTCTGCTAAAGAGACATACTACAAATCCTACGCGTCGTTATTGTCATTATGAATTAGTAAATTATATTTAAATTAATAAGTTCTATGTTAAAAGGTCTAAACTGCGCCCATACGTCAATGTCAAATCATATATTCAAGTTTCTTCTCAACCATCATCATCTTCCTACTCCATCCTCATTCCCACCCCTTCGTGCCTCCCTGATAAACGACCTGACTCTCATCAATACCTTCCCCAAATGGTTATTTCCCTGGCCATTTCCGCCATCACCCCAGAATTTATCAAACCGTGTGTGTTCAACGAGAATTTTGTCGCCAGTAGCCAACAAATGGTCTGCGAGTATCTTGTGTTGAGTAAATTTCTGTTTCACTACCCATTCCATAATTTCTAATTTCGTCTCATGCCACCTGGGATCTACGAATTCTGGATGTCGACGAGATAGATTCAACGCGTCGCGCGCTGAACGACAATGACGAATTTTTTCCGCAACGTCGGGTCGAGTTTCTCGGAACTTCATTGCTTGGAAGAGGTGCTGAGAATGTCCGTTATACATGCATGCATATAGGTAATGTAATCTCATGATAAATAATAGTAACCATTACGACATTGAGTATTACAAGCCAGAAATTAATGTGTACCTCACTCGTAGGCCACGTGCGTTGATCTTGACATGTCATCGCTTTGCTCGCCGACGATATTGGAAGATTTGCCAATATTGGAAATCCTTCTGCAAAATTAGATAACTCAAAATAAGCTTCTCCTCGATTATAAAACCAAATTTCATTCGGTGGACGTTCTCGTTCTTCCGATGACACAAAGAAAAATAAAAATACCGTTATATTTACCCATAAAGTAAGACATATCATAACTGCACACAGATAACCTACCATTATATAAACACTCTCTCAATTCGTGGTTGGTATCCGATTCAGTCCCAATGCTTGATTCCATCTTCGGTCAAACAAGCACAAGTCGATGATTTAAAAATGGGCAAGTCCAAATTACAAATTTTTATATCATTGCTCGTGTTACAGAACTGAGAGCATTCGCACTCTGGTTGAATTTCGTTTGATTGATACGGACGAGACAGTTTGGGTCTTGCAACAGGTAGAATTCTTGGTCTTATTTCTTGTTCATACTCTGTCCATGAACAAGTGGCCAATAATAAAATAATAATAATGTATTGATTTATAATCACGTGAATGAGATTTAAAAACTTTTTTTTTTTGGGTACTAGATCGATAACATTAATACTTGTAAATATGTTTGAAGCATACGAAGAAGACGTTGACTTGGAAATTGATCTGGTGGTAGCCAACAATCCTTACGCTGCTGTTAACGATGACATGCTTGACGAGGGTAATCTTTAAAACTTCATACATTAATAACAAGTCCAGAAACCGTGGTTAATTGTAAAAAAAAATCTGTCATTTTCTATTAGCAATGCATCAGCAACAGCAGTATGCGCAAGAAGTTGAAATTCCTGATGTCGTGAGAAATTTCATAGTGTATTTCCATCGTAATATATTGGAGAATAACGTGTACGAATTACATGGAATTTATGAAAATTCCTTTAATCGATTGACTGAACACTATTATCCGAAATCTCCTTGGCCCGAGGCTGATTATATTGTTCCATTAGTCGATAACGGTGAGAATTTTGGTTTGCTCGCGTTCATTCACTTGTTGCTCTCTTGATTCTAATTTAATAATTGCAGACCAGGTTTTCCTGACCCTCTATCGTGAATTGTATTTTCGACACATTTACTCCAAATTGACTCCCACGATCGAACATCGGTTTGCATCGTACGAGAATTATTGCGATTTATTTAATTATATATTGAGTAAGTGTTTGCGGCCTCGAATTTATCGTGGTGATCCGAGAGAGCAAGGTACTAACTAGGTCCATCCTTTGTATTTACAGATTCTGACGGACCAGTCGGACTAGAACTACCAAATCAATGGTTATGGGATATAATTGACGAGTTTATTTATCAATTTCAGTCATTTTGCAACTACAGAAACAGACTTAGGACTAAAACCGAAGAAGAAATAGCTTTGCTGAGGGACAATATTCAGGTTAACAAGCATTCGTATGGGTGCTATACAAGTAATGCATATTATTTTCACGCTCTAACTTTAATTGCCATTGTAGGTGTGGAGCTGTTATAGTGTATTGAATGTCTTGTATTCACTCATAACAAAATCAAGGATAATGGAACAACTGGTCGCCAGTAAAAATGGAGGCGATATGACGTGCGTATTTTTGTTATCTTATTAACGGCCGGATCGTATTTCTCGCATAATAATTTTGCTAATTATTTACATAGTGAAGCAGCTGGCGAATATGGTTCTCGTCCTTTATACAAGATGCTTGGATATTTTAGCATCATTGGACTATTACGTGTTCATTGTCTGCTGGGCGATTACACTTTGGCACTAAAGATGATGGATAACATTGAATTGAACAAGAAGGTAAGCTGTGTCTGCACGTTCTCTATCAATGTGGTTGTTCAATCGCTACATGTTTGTACAATTTTCTATTCTAGGCACTTTTTGCGAGAGTAACAGCTTGTCACGTAACAACTTACTACTACGTTGGATTCGCATATATGATGATGAGACGATATGCAGATGCAATAAGAGCATTCTCACACATACTTGTTTTTATCACACGGACAAAGATGTATCACACACGCTCCTATCAATTCGACCAGATAAACAAAAAAGGGGATCAGATGTATGCATTACTGGCAATATGTATTGCACTATGTCCTACTCGGTTGGATGATAATGTTCACACGTTGCTTCGAGAAAAATATGGTGACCAACTGTCAAAGATGCAGAAAGGGTAAGCAAGCATAAACACGTCATTGGTGAGAAAGAAAGAGACGGCTTAACAAGATAACGTATTCATTATTGTTTTTTAGGGAAGAAGCATTGCCAGTGTTCGAAGACCTGTTTCTTTACGCGTGTCCTAAATTCATTTCTCCAAACGGTCCTAATTTTGAAGACCCGTCCAGCTGGCTGTTGACAATAGTATGTAGCATAGTTTCTGCTTATTATATTAAGCTATGAGAGTCTTAACATTTTCATCTTGTGCAGGAACCGCCCCATCATCACGCGAGGATATTCCAAGATGAAGTGAAGAATCAAATACACATGGCTACTATTCGATCGTTCTTAAAATTATATACCACAATGGGCATCGATAAGCTTGCCAAATTTTTGGAAATGGAACCAGAGGAATTACGCACACAGCTACTTATATTCAAACAAAAATCACGGCAACAGAAATGGGTTAGCGGTACTTTACTCGAAGGAGAGTATGTGACTACTTCTGATTTGGATTTTTGTCTTAAAGAGGTAAGTATGTGAATGTTCCCACGAACGGACAATGAGTTGATGGTCATACATCAATTGGTAGTAACGTTTATCTGGATGGCTTTGTAGGATATGGTACACATTGCGGAATCCAAGGTTGGCAGACGTCATGGAGATTGGTTCTTGAGAAATATTAACAAGTGTCAGGTATTGAATCACAAAGTAATCTTTTGAGAGAACTGTTTGCGTTATAATAATGTCTCATGAATTGTTATTTGCTATCAAGGACATTCTGGCTAGTCTTGAGGCGCGCAGTTGAGGTTGAGTTACCTGCTCAAGAATAAGTTTGGCCATATAATATATGGGCACCAGATTTGTAGAAAAACTTTTTAGAATGAATTATTAATATCTATACCAAAACGTTACGTCATAAACAAATGAATTTTGTTCCACATTGTATCTCAGTTGCCTCGTCGAAGTTTCCGTTTTAATTAATATACTGTTCAATTAAAACTTTTTATTAGTTATAAATCTGTTCCTTTCCCCAATTGTCGGAAGTGTATGTGAATTATACGGGCTCGGCTGTGTGAGCAAGAAGCATTTATGACGGAGACATTGACGAGAATACAAATATTTAGATACAACATTATCTTTAGTAACTCTGATTCCACTAGGGATAATCGTAAATTTGATACAGAGGATTTTTTTAATAATAATAATTCGCTTGTCCTGAAATGATATACGTATTGACAAACGTTGAGAACGTCAATATTAAAGGTTGGAGGAATGTTTGTCATACAATTTTTGTCCGCATTCGTTAGAATGTCAAATTACATAAGGAAGTGCTGGCATCGCCTCATAATTGTCTATGAATTTCAATCCATACACATAATCTAGCGCGCGTCAACCATAAAATTCGCAATTAAAAACTTTGTAACTTAATGCAATTGAAAAAAACAAACCATGTTTGGATAAACATTACTAAAATGGAGGATAATACAGAATAACGATTTGATCGCCGTTTCAATATATATAAATAAATTGACGTCACATTTTTGTTGCATTCGTAGAAGTAAGTAATGGCTGTCCGCCTCGCTCGCCAACGAGGTTTACTATCCTCTCTCATTTGTCCACCCAGTCTTTCGACTGCTGCATCACTACGTAGCTATAGTACCGACCTTCCGGAGAAAGAAGAATCTAAGGAAGAGAAAAGTCAATCCCTTACCGAGACTGAGTCTAAAGAGGTAGTTGCAGCTGATGTTGTTTCTGGAACACCCGGTGAGGAGAAATGATTATTGTGGTATGTGCACTTTAATTTTTTCGATCCACGCTAATTATGTTATTTTCATAGAACGTTTAAAATTTAGAACTGTAAGGATTTTCAAACCGACGAGGACAGCGATGCAGTCCGGTACCCATAATACCAAACAATGGAGAATTGATTTTGATATTCTGGAAGGCGGTGGAAGATGGGAGAACCCTTTGATGGGATGGATGAGCAGGTAAATAGTGGCATACAAGACTGGCAATAGAATGGATCTATAGTTAATTATCGTTATAATCTCAATGACTTTTATTTGTCTTAGTGCTGATCCCGTGCAAGCGATTCAAATGAAATTTGCAACCAAGGAAGATGCAATTTTCTTTGCCGAGAAACAAGGTTTCTATAAAACAAATGAACTCATATCTGCTATTTATTATGGGAGTGTTTTCTGGCTTATTAACTATCTACCTAATTCTTCAATTGTCAGGATGGGATTATTATGTACAAGAACAACCCAAAGAGAAATTTGTAAAGAAAATGTATGCCGATAACTACAAATATTCTCCAGGAAAATTACGAATAATAAAGACGAAATAATATACAACTCGGTCAGAATGGCATCGACTCACGTCAAACTTGGCTTATCATCTGATCGTGCAGCTTTGAGTCATTTGCACTCGCCGCTCATTCTAACTGCCTAAATGTAAGACTAATCCTCCCTCCAAGCACTTTCCTTTCTTTTGGAATGCCGTGCTTCCAAAACTTTTGGGTCTCACCTTTCATAACAATCAGTGACCCGGCTTCTAGTATCACTTTCTTCACCTGACTTTTTTCATTCTTTTTTCTGAAAACCAATGTTCGTTCTGCACCAACAGAGACACATGCAATGCTGCCATTGGGAATCAATCCTCTTTCATCATCTGCATGCTCTCCAATCGAATCGTTCCCATCTCTATACCAATTTAATAACACAAAGTTAAATTTTTCATGAAGTAAAAGTTCCAAACTATCTTTTACTTGTTTGATCGGTAAGGGGTATGTTGGCGCGTCGGCACCAGCGATGGTACCCGAATAACGATACTCTTTAGAAGGATGCGAACTGAAACTGCAAGTGAGGCGAGCCGCGTGAGCTTGTCGGCCAAATATTTTGAATGTCGGACGTTGCCAATATGGAAGCGACGTTAGAGTGGAGTAGAGAGAAGTGCAACTAGTGGGAGATAGGAATGACGAATAATAAAAAACTTCAGCATCAGTCATTGAGAGTTTGTGAGGAGAGCGCAAGTGAGATGCGGAGGCTTGTTGAAGATGCGGCGGGTTCTTATCCATTTGATCGCTTGTAACTGCGGCCATTTTATGATCGTCTTGTTTATCTTTTGTCGTCTCTCGAAATGGTCTGTTTGAAGCGAGAAATTTGTCCAGCGTTGAATTCATAGCTATTCGAGGTTTCTGTCTTTGATTCATCGAGCTGCTATCAATTGTTTCTTCAACATCTATAATCCTCTTTCTTTTAGCCATTTTCATGTTCGAAAAGTAACTGGTAGAAAACTTAATTTTGTTTGTTGTCGTACAGTAGATTGTCGACATACAATGTGTAACAGAGAAGATGCGTGTATTAGTATCTAATAGTAATAATGGTACCGTATAGCACTGGTTCTAGTACCCCCCTGGTATAGTACCCCCCTTGATTAGTACCGGGTCTTATACTAGTCCCT